>BMAO01037415.1:0-31418 GCA_019973975.1 Trichonephila clavata | reverse complement strand
TTTTCATTGTCAGTGATCGGGTACCAAGTCTCTCTGAGGAGGAAACTGGGTGCCAAAATTAAATTGTGACAATTGGTATTCACTTATATGATACCACACTAAAAAGTGATACCAGCTCCCAGGGAAGGTACTGTCTGCAATGGTAAAATACCAATTCGCAGCATCATTGAAAAAAAAATCTACCAAGGTGATCGTAATTTGATATTAATATTGATACCAAAACCAACTGGCTATGATTACATGAAGGAGTTAACTATAGTTTTTTAATTCAAAATTTTTGTAAAACTGTATAAAAACCAAGTTTTTCTTTTTTTTCTCTTTTTGCATGTTTTTTAAAGAAATTTTCACAAGAATTTTGGTACTTTCATTCTTTTACTAGGAATTATACATAAAAATAACTAAAATATTAAGAATTTCTTGAATGAATTAACCAAAGATCATCACAAGATGAATTAACCAAATAGATAATTTATTTTAATAAATAGTTATTTTGGTTTCTTTTTGTTGGAATACAAAAATGAACCTAAAACGGTTGTAATTGTTCCATGCAACATCCCCCTTCCCCACCCCCCAATTCTAAGCCGCACTTGATTTTCCGTATCATTAACAATGGGAAAAAAGTGCGGCTTGGATTCGAGTAAATACAGTAGTAACTATTTTATATTATTTTTGGTTAATATTTAAAAAATTATTAATTTCTTTTAAGTTTATTTTTATTACAATCAACAACAAAATGAATATAAATATGCAATTTATATGCAAATGTAATTTATTCACGTTTTTCTCAAATACTTCAGAATTAAGGAAATCATCTGTAAATTCTTTTAAGAATACATTTTAAGATTAATACATTACATTAAAAATTACTTAATTCATATTTATTTTAAGTGATAATCCTGTGACAAATAAAGTTTTATTGCATATGTATTTATTTAAATTGTCTCTCAGTTACCAAATAAATTTTAATGAAAAAGCAAATAAAAATTTGCATCCAATTAAAATTTCAGATTCAATGTTTAATTAAATAACAAAAATTTAATAGAATTTTCATATTCTGATGTTATTTCCAACTTTTTACAAATAAAAAGTACATACTTGTCATCTTGAAAATATCAAAGAAATGTACTATCCACAAATCTAACTCTTTAATTGCCAAAAACAAAAATATATTTACAAGCTTTAAACAAGGATTCATAAAGCTTCAAAATGTTATCACAAATATATTTTTCAATAATTTTTTATAGAAGTTTTTATTCAGCTGAGTCAACTAATAAGTTACAGGTAATGAAGGGTATTCATTAATTGTTTTTATCATGGAAAAAAAGCCAATCAATTTTTTTTTCTACAAAGTATTCCATAAAAATTTAAAAAATCCAAAACATTTCAATTTTTTAGATTATTATAATTGCCAATTTCATTTTATATTTAAAATGAAATAGCATTAAAGCACTTTGAGAAAATGATTAACATAATTCTTTAACACATTTAAATATTTAACACAGCTGTAATTTAACTTTCTTAATACAATAATGCTAAAAAATATACATAAAAAAAAAATCTTCAAAAAGTTTCTTTTTCTTTACCAGTTAAAAAAATATATATTAATTGAATTTTTAATGCTACACAAATTTAGACAAATTTAAATTATCTTTTTTTTACTAATGATTATTTCAAACTCCTTTAATTTTCAAAAAGTTATCTAAGAATCTGAATTCAAACAGTGACAATAAACTAAAAAACTTTTTACAAAAGAATAGTTTACAAATTTTTGAATAAGAAACCATACCACACATTCTTTGAAACATAATTTAATTACAGCTTTTGCATGGATTATTTTAGCAAAATTCAGATAACACTCAAGACATTTAACTAAGTATCAGAGTAAATTTTAGATCGATACATTTCAAAACAGAATAATTTTAAATTATTTTACTCCATACATGGTTTACAAGTTTTTAATTTTTTCTTCTGAAACATTTATTAAAAACAAAATTTATAATAGTTTGAATTGATATTATCGTCTCATGTGATGAATAACCACTATGAAATTACTACATAAGAAATTACAACTAAAATGATTCAATTACTGTGTTTGAATATCTTTCATCACCATTTCCAGGATTATTCATCGATTTCCTAGCTTTCCTTGGAGGTCTCTCAGCCATTGTAATTTACTTACTAGAAACTGTAAATAAGAAAATCATATAAATGCTACATTATTCTAAATTGAAAATAAAATGAATTCAAAAAATTCTTAAAACAATACTAAGCAATCTGATAAAAATAACAATAAAAAACTATATTTATTAAAATGATGCAAATAGAAAAATTCTTTAAAAGCTAATAAGACATGAAGACCTGCTTTAATATAGGTAAATAGACATTGTTCATCATGTCATTAACACATGTTATACCATGCAAACAATTAATGGTACATTGTTTTAAATATTAAATGACAACAAGCTAAATACCACATACTCTAAAATTACTTTTTAAAACATATTTTCAAAATATATCACAGTGTCTCTAAGATTACTCTCAGTCTGTTTCAGAATTAATATCAGAAATATTTTGCATCATTTCTACTATTTCAAGTTCAGTTGAACATTTTTGATGCTTGGATACTGTAACATTAAAAGAAGTAAAAGTTCATTTACAAGTTTTAATTATCTATTAAAAACTGGACTGTAAACAGAAATATTTAGTACTCTAGTGGGAAATACAACTCAGCTACTAACTATAAATAAAAACTGCCATAAAGCATGCCATTCAAAAACATTCCTTTCCCTTTTTTATATAATCAAAATCTATGTGCATATGAGCCATATTTCTCTCATATATGTAGTAGTAGGTCGAATCTACATTTATCTCAAATCCTGTGCCATACAATGCCATCTTCACCAAAGTTAAAATGTTCCAAGACACTGGCATAAACGTGTGATAGCAGGGGGGAATGAGAAAATGCTCTGACATACCAAATGTCAGAAATGAGTGCATTTTTTGTGGGCATTTATACATGACAGTCAGTGAGAAGGGTTTAAATATTGGAACTTTAGTTTTACTACTGTAATCAGAGATATTCATCTTATTAAATTATTATTTCATAATGTTAATATTTCAAATTAGAATCTCAAAGAATCAGATAAAAATGGAATAATTTTCTTTTATATTAATAATTATAAAGCAAAGATGTATAATGCTTGAATTCTGTACATTGAATGATTACAATTGTTTGATAATTACATATTATACCATTGACCAATATCATGAAATCAAAAGGCATTGTCAAATGCCATGATATACAACCAATAGTAGAAACCTTTCCTCTGCCCACATTCTAACACAGTAATAATAACAATGATAATATTTTACAATTTTTTTGAAATGGTGATATTTTTTTGTGTGCAAAATAGGTCAAAATGGTATCCATAGTTTTTACGGCTTTTAATTGTATTTCCTCTATATTACATTAGGATAATAATTCAAAAACACACACACAGCAAGTCTTGTAACATCTTTAATTTATTAACATAAGTAACATAAAATTTTACTAGATCTCTTTACTGATGATTAAACTCTGTACTTTTTCAAATCCATATATATAGATTGAATTTATTTTTAATTAAAAAAAAGCTAACACAAATATTTGAAACCTTCTCTTCAATTACAAAAATGTTTTATGGCTATTTTTATTAGGTTGCCATTTTCAACAAATGAAACTATTGCAATTCCTTTAAGAGCATTATTTCTAACATCTGGCATGAAAAAAAGATACAAAAACTGTCATATATCAGTAATTTAGGAATATTTAAAATAAAAAAAAATAAACATCTGTATGGTTAATGCACACAAAAATATGCACATATATGAACAATTAAGTTCATTTTTAAAGAAAATATCTTGACAGATTTTAGATAGCACGTGAATTTTAATTAAATGTTAGAATAAATATAGAAGGTTTCTATATCCAAAAGTATGCAATTTCTTCACAGTATATACTGATCGGTTATAGGAACCAAAGGTTGATGACTGCTTTTCCAAGTTGCATCAATAAGAACTTAATATAATTATCTCACAAAATACATTCACTATAAACATAATTATTGAACAGAACTTAGTGTTTGCAACATATGTTTCCAATTTGACTTTAAGTTCCTATAAACAATAAGTACCTCTTTAGCAAAGAATCTAGTTAATAATATTCCTATAATTTTGCAAATCCAATCACCGGATGCCTTCCACATATGTGAATCATTGAGAAGTCATTCGCAATACTGCAATAATGAGCACTGTGTGTGTGCTTATTCAATATTCACCTAACTCCTTTTTTCTACTGGCTTCTTTTTTTTTTTTTACACGATTTTGAAATAACACAGTACATGAATTTAGCAAAAATTTTTTTTTTTGCACGAAGTTTTTGTTTTAGCATGAGTTTTAAAAAATTGGAGGATTTGTGCTCTTAGGATGAGGATGATTTGATCAAATTTAGACAGTTTATGATGATAAAGAAGTCAATAATGATTAAGTTGATGATGAAGTTCAGCTATTAAACAGCTGGTTTAATTCACAAGGGCTTGTAATTTGCTACAAATATATAACAATATTTTCTTACTCATGATCATAACATAAAACGTGCATTAAAATTCATATATAATCATAAGTTTTTTGTAGTAGGATACCAAGTACTTCATACAAACAACTTAAGAAACCAAAAATTAGCTGCCAATAACAGACTTTGTATTAAAAAAAACTGTGGCCGCTAATAATAGCATTTTAGATCTAATTTATAATAAACACAATTGCTTGTTATCAAATAGTGATGAATAGTTGTTTAAACAGTAGTTTCATTCTCAATTTCAATCTGAATTTTTATATGTTGTATGTTTTTACTTATAGACTAAATTTTCACTGTGCACAATTTTTTTTTGTAATAAAAATGAATTGTTTTTGTTTTATAAATATGTAACATGGATTTTTAATTTTTATTACTTTTTTTCCACAGTGTTTTGGGAAAATATTTAGACTTTTCAACGTAAACGATTTTTTAAAATTGGGAAACAAATATCCAAATTTACCATAAGTCGCAAGTATTTTTTTTTTACAGATTTTTTTTGCACAGTTTTTCAAGGAACATATCTACCATGTAAAAAAAAATTGGGTATATACTCATGTTTAAATTAATTCATGTTGTGATCATATTTATTCTAAATGAGAATATTCAATACCAGTTTGGGGTTCAGTTTGAGTTTGAAGGTTCAAACCCCTACCATACACTAAGAAATTTTTAAGTTTTAGCATGAAGATTATATTACAGCATTATATCTTTCTTGTCACATTTTTTTAAATGTACTAAACCCTTTCCATAACAGTAATTTGTGTACACCACAGTTCAATACAACAATAAATGATCATTTATTATTTTGTTACTTAAAGGACACTTTTTTATATGAAAGCAAAAAAATTTATTGTTTTTATTCAATTATTCATATAATTAAAGTAGTAACTCACTCTTTAGAATATCATTTTTTTTTAAAACAGAGTCTTAAGAATTTTGATATATATTTACTAAGGACAGAAAATTTGAAAATCTGAACAAATCTGGAGCACAAGATAAATATAGAACTAAAATCAAGAATGAAGAAATAAACCAAATGTGGTGGTAAATTCTTTTGAAAATGTAAGTTTCGGATTTTATTGAAAATTTCCAAAAGAATGAACAAGACTTGCATATATGACGAAAAGAAAACATTTTGCTTTTTTTTTCAATGAACCACACACACACACAGTTAAATTATCTCAAAACATACATTTTTAATTTCATATTAATTTATTGTAATTATTCTCTCTTTATTACACAAAATTACCTTGTGAGCAAAAAAATTGTTAAAAAAACAAAGCAAAGAGTTAATATACATAAAAACTTGTAAAATCAAAAAAGCTAAATCAATATTTTCTATGAGTCATAAATTACACTTTGTATTAACCAAATAAAATTTTAATAAAGTGTGTCTTATATATACATTTGCTTCCAAAAGTCTGTGTATAGGCAATCATCTTGAGTCTTTATACTACAACTACTATTAAAATATCGCTTCAGAAAATAAAAATACTTCTCAAGGATTCTTCAAAGCTTCTTTTTCCAAACAACAAAATCCACTTTAACAAGAAAGACCACCAAATAATCACCAAACCACCCCCACCAAAAGTCTGTGTACACTTACGAAATAGAGCTTTTAAAGACTTTTTATTTTCAGATAATACACTAAACCATGCTTTGAAATAATAAAAAGCCTCTAAAATGCGATTTATTTGAATTTGAGATTTAAATGCTTGTGCGATTCCATGGAAAGTAATAGAAAAGAGATCGATGTGTTCCTGAAAGAAAGATCCTCTTAAATCTTTAAAAAGGGGGAAAATCTTTTAAATCAATTAGTTGAAACTGTGAATAGGAGACATACACTGTTTCAAAAAGTGTTCATAAACTACAAGTCAACTAAATTTTTAACATACAAGCCAAGATCCATCTGTCCGTCTGCAGTGTAACCTCAAGAATCTTGCTTTGCAATATGCTCTGTAAAAGTAAATCAAAGATTATAAGCTTCACAAACAGCTAGAAGTGTTACCAAGATGTTATAAAAAATGTGACTTTAACTATAATTTGAAAATAACTGAAAAAGGATGACAATTATAGCAGAGTTTTACTCAAAAAGCCATTCATTTATCAAGTGAATACAACTAAGAGATCTAATCTTTGCCACAAAACACTTATATTGGATGCATAATTATTGCAAAGATATATTACATCCAATTGAAAGTAATTTTTGATTCAGCATCAAAAAGGACTAAAATATGTCTGAAAAAATTCCTTCACAGATCTTAAGAAAGATAATCTTTTTTTTGACTATCAAATATGGAGGAGGGCGTAAAATGGTTTAGAGGTGCATAGGAAGCCTTTGGGTAAGTAATTTGGAATTCATTCAATCAATAATGTACAAAAATAATTATTTGAACTTATTGAATTAAAATATCAGGGCAAGTGCTGACAAACTTGTCGTAAGTGATGATTTTTTTTCAACAGGACAAAGATACCAAGCAAATGGCTTGCATTGTGAAGTCCTGGCTGTTTTATCATGTCCCAAACCAAATCCATAAGTCATTCCACTCCCCAGACCTAAGCACAATAAAGCATTTGTGGGATTTACTCGAGTGGATAATTAAGGAACAAGTAATAACATCCAATGAAATGCTCAAATCTGTTTTTCTTGAAAAATGGAGCAAAATAACCATAGAAGAGACAACTAAGCTAATTGAATCCCTGCCAAATATGTTGATAGAGTTATAGAAAGAACGGAATAGCTTAAATGGTATTAATTTTTAGTTACAATCCATTATCATACAGGTTTTTCCAGTGTACATAGACTTTTGATGTCTCCGATCTCAGTGGCATTCTTATAAAAAAATTTGGCATAAATAAGACGTTAGAGAAATCAATAAAAAGTTTTATTCACAAAGACTTCATTTAGATAGCGATCTTAGCATGAATATAAAAGATGATGTGAATACGCAGACTTTCGGAGGCAAGTGTATATATACAATAGCTTCGCATATAGAAAAAAATCATTTTTCTTGAGACAAATCATCTAAAAATACTTAAATAATCTGATTGGAAATAAATTTTTTAAAAATTTTTTCTATTATTTTTTTAAACACTTTTGAATAGAATTCAGTTGACTGTTCCACATATTAAAATACAAATATATATCAATTTGCGCAAAACTAAAACACTTACTAGTTTTCTAGTTCTTTTCGGCATATGTTGCAGAAAGCTCTCTAAGACGAGAGGAGTAATAATGCATAACGTTACAGAGAGAATGGTTTTTAAATTGCTCTCGCTGGCTAAGGTGGGAAGGGCTTTCAATTTTATCTGCATATCATGGTGTGATAACGAATTCATTCTGGCAGACTAAATAATCAGTAACCCTTGATTTTTGATTTGTGGTCTTATGCAAATAAGGTCACATGTTTATTTAAACTAGCTTCCCTCGCCCCGTTTCTTCGTTCAAGCATCTCAAATAAAACTAGGCAACAAAAAGAACTTTTTGTCTGTTTCATAGTTTTAAATAGCCTATTCTTACGAATTTTGGGTTGAAAAAACGAATATGTAAATGAAGTTTTTTTATTAGCTCTTGTTTTTTTAAGATATACCACAGCCCATCCATCAATTTACTGCTATAAATTTGAAGAGAAAACATTACTAACTGATACATACAGTACAATAAGTCATGTTTCTAGAGGGTCTTTGAAAGAGGCAGACGATTTATTTCAATAATTCTATCATTTATTTTTTAATTTTCATTTTGCATTCAGATTTTGTCCGTGAGAATTTTTGAATTTTTCTGTACAATTTGTAGCTATTTGATTGTCCTTTTTTTTTTGTTCAACATATGAAGAGTATGTCTAAAAGGTATGATTTGCGGTTTTTTTTTTTGGTTTTTTTTATTATTTAGAATGAAAAAGGAAATTGTCTGTTATACAGTGGTCCATGGAAAACGGATTGATTGCTGCAAATGCTGAATGTTCGGTTAGTAAAACTATGTGTTCAGGGTCGGACCGTGACCTTTGGGGGCCCTGGGCTAATAATATCTGGAGCCCCCAAATAGTTAAAAATTTTGCCTTTTTCCTAAAAAATTATAAGGCTGTAAAATTCAAAATATACGAAACTTTAAGTTTTTTCCCCCAAACAATTTAAATACGTTATAAGCAATAGCATAATTTACAAAAAAAAAAAAAAAAAAAACTTTTCTACACATTTATGTTGAATATTCTTTTATTTACGCATCACATTTTAAGTCTTTGGTGAGATCAATATTAATAGAAAGAAGTGATAAATAACTAAGTCTAGTATTTGTCATTGTTGTCCTATGGACTAGTTCTACTTTGTACAGTCCGTAAAATATGTTTTAGTACAATGGTTTACAGCAATTCTCTGTAAAGCAATTTTCGTCAGACCCTTCATCACGTGCTGCCTAACGTTAGCCGTAGCTTTGAGCACCGACTGTACCATTTGGCTTCAAACATTTGTGACTGAAAGCAAAAATATTTTATAAGATGAGAAAAGAGCTTTTGCTAGATTGTCGTTAGCCGTAGCTTTGAGCACCAACAGTACGATTTGGCTTCAAACATTTGTGACTGAAAGCAAAAATATTTTATATGATGAGAAAAGAGCTTTAGCTAGATTGTCGTTAGCCGTAGCTTTGAGCACCGACAATACGATTTGGCTTCAAACATTTTTTTATTAGTTAAACAAGGGAGTGAATGTAGATGAATTTTGGATGTAGTCTTAAAAAATAACAATAAATTTCGGTATATAGATTATTGTCCTCAGATTAGCAAGCGAGGGTATATTAATTATAAGCATTAAAAAAGCAAAATTATTTTATAATATGAGTTGAGAAATTCAATTCTAACCTCCTCAACATTCTTTGTGAGAGAGTGAATATTAACGGTATGCAAGGTCACCTAAGCTCCTCTCCACACCAACGAGAGCTCTCAACAGTGGTGGTATCAAGATCGAATTCATAACATGCTAACCGATGCCTAGACCATTTGGCTACCACATGGAAACAAACAGCCGTTTGTAAAAAATTATGCAGTGATTCCTAAAGTGACAGCAAAAAAATAATAATAATTTGGGGAGATCGTAATTTAATCAAGATGGAAATAACACATTCATTTATTTAATTTAATAAGGCTAATTTCAATTAGCAAAAATTTTACTAAAACAAGGACCAGAATTAAGTCACAAACAATCTGCCAGGAAAAATGTCATTTGGTTACATTAAAAAAATGTCATATTACAAAAAGAATTGTATATCTTCAAGTAAAGGACAGCAATTTTGTCTTTAAAGACCTGTTATTTATTTTGGAGAAAGTTTTTAATAGCTTTTTCTAGTGTCAACGCAGTTGTCGGCTGAAACCGAGGAAAATTAAGGTTACAAATGTTGAAAATTAGTTATTGAACCATAATTATAAAATATGTTTTTTTTAATCAGTTAAATTAATTAACATACATGTTGATTTAAGTTAATAATTCATTAACAAATTCAATATTATGGTCCCAAAGGGGATAAAAAAGTTTTTGAACCTTTGAAGTATAGCAATTTTCGTCAGATCACGGGTCATAGCAATAAAATAATAATAATAGAAACATAAAATTTTTTTATTCTAAGCGAACAAAATTCTTCCGTGGGTGTTTGGATATCTACACTAATGTTATTTGAGCACCGTGCAGGTGGCAGTACGATTTGGCTTCAAAACATTTGTAAGATAATTAATTTTTTTGACGATTGTTCAGTTTTTTTTTTTAAAATCTACTTCAAGAATCCGGGTTTGGCAACTTTTTTTTAATAACAATGTTGTCAAGATTTTATTTTGCATCTTGACGAGTATGTTGGAAATGTTTTCCATGCTTCATGGCACATTCCGAGGTTGCGAAGAATTTCCAACATGTCGTGGAAAACCACTTTTGGTCCAGTTGTACATTTGTTGCCAACGTTTGCTATTTTCATCCGTCATGTGCATAGCGCGGGGTAAATAACTTTTTCCATTCTGTAAAATTTGCTCCAATCTTGCTTCGGTGAGCTCACCGTGCAACATTTGTTCGTTAAACACCATCGATTCTAATAAACGTGAATTGCACAATCGTGGGGTGGTTCTTCTCCCCGACCACACACTATGCAATCTCGTTGACAAAAGCATGGAGCCGAAACGACTGGCATGGTCTGGCACGATAAATTAAAATAAACTTGGGTACAATAAACTGGACAAGTAAATGAGATTTCACAAAGGTCGGTGAGAGCTTATAAAGCGTATGGCCCTTTATATGTGTTATCGGAGAAAAAAAATTAATTAATTAAAGCATCCCATTTTTAAAGCAGTCCGTAAAATATGTTTTAGTAAATGGAATGAATTTTGTGTAGTTAACAAACCGCTCGTCAATAATTAAATTTTTTTCTCCAGCAACACTATATAAAAGAATTCCCCGGTATCGATGGCAAAGTAGGGCATTATTATAAACAACGCTATTAAAATATTTTAGGATTGGATGGGATTATTTTTTTTTCTCCAGTAACATTTATATGGGCGTAATTAAATTATTATATAAATTCTCCTCAAACAATTGTTTCACAATAAAATATTTCTCTGGTTCATCAGAGGCATTTCGAAATGTTCGTTCACCTTGACGGGATATTGTTTTCATTTTTATCCCAGTTTCCGTAGGATTCAGCAGTTTCATAATATTTGCTAAATGCATTATTCGTTTTTTTATAAGACGACAGTTCCTTTAAAGCTGGAATTAAGTTTTTTTCCAATTCAGTGAGTAAACCGTCCAACGACATGATTACTATTAGAAATTCTCTTTCATTGAATATTTTAAATAAGCAAAAAAATTGTAAATGTTATTGTTTTTCGATGATCAAGAAAAAAATTTAAAAATTGTTATTATATATATATATTTAACGTTTGCTCACTTTAAAAAAAAAACAATGGAGTTTATAATAAAAAAAACAGATTTACATTTAAAGATGTTTAGAAATGAAGATTGTAATGATTTTTTGCGATTAAAAGAAGAAATTGTGTATCTCGAGCAATGTACAGTATGCATTTATAATGTATGGTATCCTGTACCGAGAAAAATGGCTTTTAACGTAGAAGAAGGATTAAAATATACGTTTGCTAATAACACGTTCACAGCCAAGAAACCTGTTCCAATTGTTAAAAAGTACGAAGATTACGCAAATAGTTTGATCCAAATGGAAAAAGAACTTAATTTTGTGTTGTAAATTAATACAGAGATGGTTTAAATAAAATTGGATTACATAAGGATGACGAGAGAGATTTGAATTATCTTTACCCAATTGTTAGTTTTTCTTTCGGAGCTACAAGAGACATAATTTTTAAAAGAAAAGGTTTTGAAAATGTTTCGATTCCCTTAAAGAATGGAAGCGTTTTAATTATGTACCCCCCTACAAATGATTATTGGTATCATGAAATACCAATTAGAAAAAGGGTTAAGGAGCCGAGAATTAGTTTAACCTTTAGAAGAATCGAGAACAAAAAAGAATCAGATTAAAATCATTTATTTAAACGTCGCATTGTATTTTCATTTTTAAGTTGCATTTACATTCGATACATTTTGAAATTTTTGCTGCAGAACATGAAAATTTTTTACACAATTCACAAGGCTTGGTCACACTGCTGTATATGGGTTTACACTGCACTCCAATCGGCACAAACTGACGGGCGTGTTTATACTGAAAATAACCATCGATAGAAAGCTCCGTAATTTTCAGTTTCTCGACGTGTAGTGACAATTCATCGTACCAGTTCATTCCACAGATTACAGTTATGGACTCAGTCAGATTTGCCACAGTTAGTTTTGAAATTCCAAGCAACGGATTTTCATTATATTCGAATGCTAAAAAACCAACCACCGGGCTCAAATCCAAGGCCATTTTGACACGGCGTAATGAAATGCATTACGTCTTATATGAGCATACATAAAATAATACTATTTTTTTCTTTGATCATTGGCAAAAAAAAAAGTTCTTTTTATGAGTTTGCTTTTACAATGAGCTTTAAAAAGCATGGATTTGTCATTGAATGAAACCCATTCTCGGATTTTTAGCCTTTCAATATCCGATCCTCGATAATTATGGCTTCGTTAGACAATTTAATATCTGAATTAGAAAATGGAATTATTCCAGCGATTGAAAAAACTGACTCACAATTGTCGTCTTACACATTAAGACTAAATTGTTTATTAGGTGTTGTGAAATTTTACGACTTATTGAAACGATTTCCTATACCCGTTACAATTGTTTTGAGTAGGCACGGACTTCATTTCTCAGGTTGCGTTTTCTGTGCAGATGAATACAATGTAGGACCTGATGCCTGTGAATGTACTTATTTCTTAGAACGAATACCTCTACCCGTTAAGGTTATGTATAATAAACACGGATTTCATGCCTACGAATGTGTCTACAGCTCAGAAGATTGTACTACAGGACCAGTTACCTGTAGTTGTTCTAATAAATTAAAAAATATAGAAAAATACTTTATCGTCGACCAATTAAATCAAGTTGTCTTACGGGATGGGTCAAAACATTACAAAAAATGTTTAAGATCTCTATGCCGGTGCCCTTCGCATCGACCAATTGACAGTTTTCTGTGTTTTGAAAAATAAAATTTTTTTAATAATCTCTTGTTGTGCTAACCCATTCATGGCCGTGATGATACATTTAATTAACGGAAATAAAAAAATTGGATCAAAAAAAAATAAAAGCTTTATTAACCGATTACAAAACTATTATAAGACAAATTAGTTTAATATTACGGACTGACACACTTTTTTAGTTTAATATACATGTTATATATATATTTTAAACTACAAATTGTATTTAAAATTCATCCTTATAGCTGACAAACCATTTTTAGTTTTAAATATTATATATATGTACCTAAAATTAATTTACAGGTCCAACCCTTTAGAATTAAAAAAAATTTACATATCTATTCTATAAATAGTTTCTTTTTTTTTTTTTTTTTTTTTTGCAAAATGAATGGCTTACAGCTTAGACGAAAAAAATTTCTTTGGAAACCTCCCCGATAAAATTTGAAATTTATTCTCAGATGCTTTATATATATAAATATATATATATATATTATAATATAATATATAGCCCTCTTTTGCAAACTTTCCTTTTTGTGAATCTTTATATAGGTTTAATTAAGCACAAAAAAAAATAATAATTTTATTTTTCATGAAAAATTTTAGTATTTTTTTGGAAAGCGTTGTTACCTAAAACTTAAGTCGGTAGCTACTTTCTGAAACCGAACAAGTCCGGAAGTTGAAAAAAAAAATGTTTGTTTACATTTTTATTTTATAAAGTATTGCTTAAATATGCAATATTAGAAAATTTATACACTTTAAAATATGAATTTTCAAACATCAGGAGTTGTGCAGCACTTTCTAAATTTCTCCTTTTTTTTATTGCTGAAAATTTTAATTTTTTTCACGGGGTAAAATATTAAATGTACTCAGTAAAAAATATTTTAATAGCAAATTCTTTTCAAAAAAAATATTCTTCAAACCTTAATGTTTAAAACTTTTTTTAAAAAATATTTCTGATGTGTTTTTGAAATGAAACAACAAATGTTATACAATAAAAAAAGCATTTATTTACATAAAAAACATTTATTTACATTTCACATTTACATCTATATTACATATGGTATTTATTCCATCCATTATTTTCATTGCTGAACATTTGTATTTTCGGCAAATAGTGCATTTTTTTATATTTTTCCTTTTGTAAAATTTACAAGTTACAGTTTCCGGTACAAATTGTTTCAAATATTTATAATTTATTGAACCCATGATATATAATTCTGAAATTTTTAATATTTCTATATGTTTATACAAATCATTGTACCATGTATAACTACAATATATCGTGATTGATTCCTTTAAATTGGCAATGGTTATTTTCGTAACTCCTAATAATGGATTTTCATCAAACTCTAAAGCGAGAAATCCAATTACCGGTGTCACTGGACTTGTAGTTGACATATTCAATACTAGAAATATAAAAGAAAAGAAAAATATTGTAAGAAGCGGATTCAAAAAACTAAACCGAATTTTAAGAAAACTTTATCCTATTGTTCAAACAGTATATAATTTAAGTTTAAATTTTCCTCTGAGAGTAAATGCACTTTCACACTAACAGCTATATATATAGTCTCTTAATATAAAATTATTAAATGATTTTTTGCACCAGAATAAAATGTTATTTAATATATTTTGGCATTCATTATTGGGTGACCTAAAAATGTTATTTAATATATTTTTCTAATTATATAATTGAAAAAAAATATTATTTTTTCTAATTATATAATTGAAGGTTGAAAAAAATTATTATTTAATAGGTTATAAAAGTACTTGTCTCACATTTTTGTTACTAATAATAACTATGGCTTCGTTAGACTTTTTAATATCTCAATTAGAAAAAAAAATTATTCCAGCTTTGGAAAACGGTGAATCCCGGATGTTGTCTTGCAAATTTAGACTTAAACAATTAGCTGGTATCATTAGATTTCACGAGCTATTGAAACAATTTCCTATACCCGTTAAAATTGTACTAAGTACATACAGTTTCCATTTATCGAATTGTGTTTATAGCGCTGATGAATGCACTGAAGGACCGGATTCCTGTTTCTGTTATGAACACTTAGTTAACCCAGAAAAATATTTTATCGTCAAAGAATTAAATCAAGTCGTCTTAAGGGATGGATCGAAACATTACGCAGATTGTTTGAGAAGAAGCACGTGCTACTGCAACGACTCTTCAATGAAAAAAACAAGCCTATCTAATTAAACATTTTTCAAACACTTATGTCAAATTTTTAAACTGTTTATAATGTGAATAATAAAGAATGATTTTTTTTTACTTAACGTGTATTTTATTTTTACAACGCCTGGAAATAAATTAACTGACAGAATGCTATTCAAAGCAATCTACAAAAGATGATGAGTTGCTGCACTGTGGAGAAACAATTCTTTGCATGTCCTGAAGGAGCCATGGGAAAGACTTTCTAATAAAATTATAAACCTTCATATCAGTTTAATGAAACGTTAAAAAAATGGTAAGACACAAAAGTTATAACAACCCAAAAATATATTTATTGAACTCTTTTTTTTTTAATTCTGGTATATGACTCGAAATGGTTCCCTTCCTGAAAGTGTTACTTAAATTTGATAAACAACGGATTGCAAAATTGTTACAACCAAAAGTACTAAGGATGAAAAAAAACAGAAGGCTTAGTCTATTTAAATGGAGGGTTTATTCTAATTTCATGATAACTTTTTAGTGAACAACACAAATATATTTTGTATTTCTTAACTTTTAAAATATATATATATATTTGTTTTTTTATGCAATAAGGGTTTTTATATGACTTTAAGAAAAACGCTTTTTAACACTATAAAAATATTAAAAGCCATTGAAAAGG
Organism: Trichonephila clavata; assembly: GCA_019973975.1. Taxonomy (NCBI): domain Eukaryota; kingdom Metazoa; phylum Arthropoda; class Arachnida; order Araneae; family Nephilidae; genus Trichonephila; species Trichonephila clavata. The sequence goes on along the minus strand of BMAO01037415.1, from coordinate 15,347 downwards.
TTTTTTAGATTTTGAATTTTAAAGCTTTTTTGATATTTTACAACACGATATCTCTTCTGTAGATAATTTTGTATCATAGTGCTGAGACGTAGGGAAAAAAACAGCATGTCTGTGTGAAAAATTTACATTGCTTGCACTTTTTTGAACTCTAGTTCAGTTTTTGTCAAAGGTCAGTTTATTAATAACTGAGTAAAATTATATGGTTTTTTAAAAAAATTTTATGCATTAGAATTTATTTTACTATGTTTAACGACATCTAATTTAAACCTAAAATTGGCTATATTAAAAAAAAAATACACTGAAAGAATTTTTTGCTATTTTTATTAGTTTTCATTTACAAGACGGGATACAAAAGTGGTCTTAAGTATAAGGATACAAGCACAAATGGGAAATCGAAAGGTAAAAAGAAACAAGACGGGATACAATAAACACAGTACAAAATACAACATTGCTTACATGCAAAAAACGGAGACATTAAGTAATTAAAATTATACAATAGTAAAAGTTTGGAAGCATATGTGTGATCAGAATAAAATTTTTCAAAACATAAATGCGTAAAAGCATGCATACACACAAACATAAATATATATATGTGTACGCACTTTCAAAAAAATAGCAGATACATACGCAGTAAATGTTAGCAAACATACAAAAATAGTAAAAAAAATTTTTAAATTTACAATTTAACAATACGAGGAAAAATGCTATTAATATATGCACAAAGCGATGTAAAAGAATTCTTGCTCTGAACAAAGGTAGAGAAAGGAGGAGGTCACGCTGTATTGTTCTTTTGTAGGCAATTCATTAGAGCACGTCTTTTGGAAGAGAATTTAGCACAAGCAAATATTATATGCTCGACTTCCTGGACTGTGTCAAGTTAAAAGTAAATTAGGCTTTTGGAATTTTTTAATAATTTCAAGATATATGATGAATGAGAATGTCACCAAATATTTTTATCATAAATCTTATTGTGTCCTGATGCAGCCGAATATTCGTCCGTCTAAAAAATATAAATAGTTTCGCAAATATAAATAGTTTGCATCGTAAATATAAATAGTTTGCAATATTCTAATAATAGTTATAAGAATAAATACATACCCATGACGCACGTAATGGTCCATGTATTTTTTCAAAATATTGTACTGGAACAACTCCATATCTTGTGGTAGTCTTCCTACAATGAAAACATATTTGTTTACTTAATATTTTTTTAAATATTTAAAATGCACATTTTCTACTTAAAATTTCTTAGTTTTCAAATTGTATATATTTATTTTTAAATAATTATTGAAATTGGGCTACACCTATTTAAAGGTACAAATTACGCAAAATGGATTTTTAAAAATTTTGGTTGTTTTTTTATATTTGTATTCAAAATTTAATAGAAAAAGTTGGCTATTTAATTTTAAAAATTTCCAGTTTCCGTACCTTCGGTGAGTGTTTTAGAAGATAAATACAATGTTTTATCAAAATAAGTTTTTTTATTGCACACTACAATATTTAAAATGTTATATTTTAATAAATTATAAAATTTTCCCTTAACTATAAAATGTTAGATGCAATGTTAACATAACTTCTTAATTCAGTGGCTCATGAGGGTAAAGTGCTCATAGTATTGATAGATAATTTGGTCAGGTGGTTAGTCTGACGTGAAACCTTTAACTACCAAGGGATGAGTTATTTTTTTTTTGTTTAAATTATCCAAAAAAACACACGCTAAATAATGGAAATTAGAAATAAAAAAATATGCTTACTATTTAAGGGTTCAGATTGGTTAAAGTTTCCATAATTTTGGAAACCTGGTCCTATTTCCCCCCATCTTGTTTGAAAGTTGTTTCGTCTAGAGTCCCGTGGTGGTGAATTTCGTCTAGAGTCCCGTGGTGGTGAATTTCGTCTAGAGTCCCGTGGTGGTGAATTTCGTCTAGAGTCCCGTGGTGGTGAATTTCGTCTAGAGTCCTGTGGTGGTGAATTTCGTCTAGAGTCCCGTGGTGGTGAATTTCGTCTAGAGTCCCGTGGTGGAGGAGGACTTGTTGTTACCTCTTCGTCTCTAGATTCCGTCGCCTGACTTTCTGCACGTGCTATTCTTGTTGTCCTCCTCCGCTCCAACCTTTCAAGTCTCCTTAATCGTCTTATTAGAACGAAGCTTTCTGTAAAATTTATAATTAATTAATTAAATTTATATAAGTAGCGGTAGCTCAAAATTGGAATGGAACCAAGCCAAATCGTACCATAACCTGCATGGTGCTCAAAGGTACGGCTAACAACAGGTGTACAATATAGCCCTATGCTGGTATAAATTTCGTGGGCTTTGATATGACTACGTCAGACAGGTGACACAACAACATCATAGCCTTTGAGGGCTAAAGCCTAACTTATACAATTTATAACAAATAAATATAATTTATATAATTAACGAGTACAATAACCTTTGAGGAAAAAAAAGATTATTATTTGGACAATTTTTTAAACACATTATAATAAGAAAATAGTGTAAATAAACATTTGCTTAAAAAATAAGTATAAATCTTACCATGTGACGAACTGTAAGGATTATAAAGTCCTAAATTAAAAATAAAAAACGTAATTAATTAAACATTAATGAACATTATGCATAAAAATTTTTTTTATTAATTATACAATAGAAAAATATTCTTACCAGGTGGCAGATAATTATTTTGAATTCCACTACCTATAAAAAATGTAAAATTAATTAAACGTTATTCTCTCTCTCTCTCTCTCTCTCGACACTATACATAAAATTTTTATAAATTATTTAAATAAAAAATTACCTGATGGCATGGGATTAACTTGTAAATTATCTATAAAGAAATGTAAAAACATTATAAAAAAACAGTATTAATTAAACATTAATGAACATTATGCATCAAAAATATTTTTTATTAATTATACAATAGAAAAATATTCTTACTAGGTGACAGATAGCTATTTTGAATTCCACTACCTATAAAAAATGTAAAATTAATTAAACGTTATTCTCTCGACACTATACATAAAAATTTTATAAATAATTTAAATAAAAAATTACCTGATGGCATGGGATTAACTTGTAAATTATCTATAAAGAAATGTAAAAAACATTATAAAAAAAACAGTATTAATTAAACGTCATTTAACACTATGCATAAAATTTTTTTTTCACCAAAGGGTATAGAATTTGCTTGTAATTCCTCACTTATAAAATGTAAATCATTATGTCTTCATACTTTAAATAAAAAATGTAATTAAGGTAACAAAACACCTTCAAAAAATTTCTTTAAATTAACCTGAATTTTGCATATAAATGAAAATTTTATAACCTTGGGTCTTAAAAATCGAAAAACACCCAAAATAAAATTTCGTAAATGTACATTTTTACCGTTAAAGGGGTATTTATGAAAAATATAAAAAATTAACCGAGCAAAACGTAATTAAAAAGAAAATATATGTTGACATTTTGTAAACCAAAAAACAAGGCATTAAATAACTTTTCATATCCTAATTAAAATTTTAACAGATTTAGAGAGATAAAAAACTATATTTCTTTGACCAAAAAAATGTAAGTTTTAAAGGTCTTTAGAAAAAATTTTAATTAGCACAATTTCTCATAAATAAAAAGTTGTAATGTTCTTACCTTGAGGAATATTCTGAATGGCCGTTTCTATTTCATCATCTAAAATACATTTATTATTAAATAATATATTTTAGTACAATGGTTTACAGCAATTCTCTGTTAAGAGTTTTTTTATATAAAAATTATCCATTTTTACATACATCGCGTACAATCGTTTCAACCGTAATGAGATGGATTATTTCGTTAGTATAACTTTGCCAAAAAAAACCAACTATTTATAGAATAGATATGTAAATTTGTTTTTAATTCTGAAGGGTTAAACAACGCTTTCCAAAAAAATACTAAAATTTTTCATGAAAAATAAAATTATTATTTTTTTTGTGCTGAATTAAACCTATATAAAGATTCGCAAAAAGAAAGTTTGCAAAAGGGGGCTATATATTATATTATAATATATATATATATTTATATATATAAATGATCTGAGAATAAATTTCAAATTTTATCGGGGAGGTTTCCCAAGAAATTTTTTTCATCTAAGCTGTAAGCCACTTATTTTGCAAAAAAAAAACAACAACTATTTATAGAATAGATATGTAATTTTTTTTTTTAATTCTGAAGGGTTGGACCTGTAAATTAATTTTGGGTACATATATATAATATTTAAAACTAAAAATGGTTTGTCAGCTAGGAGGATGAATATATTTATAAATTTCAAATAAATAAATATTGTTTACATGGAACAATTTCCACAAATTTAAAATAATTTTGGATGTATTGGGAATTTGGCGAGTAATTTTGAACCATAACGAGGACAACACAGGAGCTCCCTCTGTATGAATTAATTGTCTGACCTTATATTTTTTTAAGCAATACAATCACTTGGTAGTTAAATGTTATTTTTAAAAAAGGAAATGCTAGAGCGTTTCTGAAATGATTTTATTACAGAAATATTTTAACTTTTTTAAGCAGATTCGTACCCAGAATCTCTTTCGAAGAAGGCTCTTCGTCGAATAGTTCTCCTTAAAAACATTTGGACATCTTGACGACTTAAAGGGACTTGACACAATGGGCATTTACGTGGGGAATAAGCACGGAGACAATAAATGTGAAATTCATGTTCACAATCTAAAGTCCATACATTTTCTCGATTTTGTACTAGAGAGTGACGACACAAGAAACATGGGTCCATCTCTTTGTTATTCCTCCTGTAATCCAATAAGTCTTTCCCGGGTGATTCGAAGGTGAACTTTTAATCTTTGTTCGTCCCGCGGTGATATTTTCAGGGTATATGGCCGGTTACAAAGCATTTCATGACCCGTTAATATTCGCAAAAACGCTTCATGTGTCGATTTAGAACGAGTCACGTCTAATTGCACGAGTCCTTTAAATGGAACTTGATTAACCTTTCCATCATGAAATATGGGTGGTTGTAGCAAAGTAGCAGGATCAGAGGAGGTTATGGAACAAATATCGGATGATGGTGCTCCCACTTGGAGATTTTAGATGACTGGATGGAAGCGAGAGGGACAAGTGACTGGTTAGGACTATTAAATGCTTCACGTAGGAAGGTTTTCGAACTACGTAGCCAAAATAAGGTTCCACAAGAATCATAAAGTCTACAGACGAGAAGGGAGGTTGGACTTGATAGGGACAATTAATATCCCAATTGGATACAACTACCACTGATTCTTGAGCTGAAATACAATAATCCAAAAAGTAGGTCAATATAAGGGGAAGTCGTCCCAAATTTCCGTACACAACAGTGACTTCTTTGTAACGGCACTGATGAAAAAGTTGTACAGCTTTACTCAACTGTGTCCTGGGGTGCATTTTAAGGGAATTGAATTCACCACGTAGTCTGTCTCTTCCGTCTATCAAGAGATTATGTATGTAATTTGTTTCACCTGGTTCAACCTTTTGAAAAGAAGGAGGTAAATTGAAGCGAACTGTTTTGCAAGAACTCATCTTGACTAATCGTCGAGCTTACATTAAAAAAAAAATTATTGGTCAGAACTGTGTCTCCAGCTAGCATGTTGTATAAATTCGATCATCGGTAAAATATTTCCATGGATAAAATACATAAATTTTCAACTAAATAAATACTTTTAAAATGGGAATTTTTTTTGGATATATTGAGAATTTGGGGGGCGTAATTTTGAACCATAACGAGGACAACACTAAAGCTTTATCACTCCCTTAACGTGCCCTTACACAATGGTACTAGGCTCGAACCCATGACATTCCAACCACAATACCATTTGGTTACCGCGTTCACAAATCACCAATTGAAAATAAATATTTTTTTCAATACTATTTACTCTATTAATTTCATTTTCAGCTAATAATTTAAATTTAATGATCCACTTAAATGTTTTTTAATCGGATTCTTACAAAGATATATAATTATTTTTTACTTAAACACAAATTTAAATAGCTTAGTAGTAGCGAACTTGATTGCTGATTTTAGTAGGTTAGGTATCATCCTCGTCACTTACCAGCTCTCAAGTAGCCGAAAGTCTCACTAGTCGTAGTATCTTTAATTAACTGAATTAGTTTTTTTGCATGTACGTGAAGTGTTAGAATTTCTTTAATAACGAATTAATATGTTGCATTAAAAAAATAAATTTCCCAAAACAAAACCCTAAAGAAATTTTTTTTAAATTTACATCAATTCATTTGCTTTTTCCGAAGATATACTTAAGTTTCTGAAAATGATCCTTGAGGAATATCTTAAAATTATTGAATCAAGTCTAAATAATATAAGAGTTTCTAAAAACTGTAGGGTACGAGCATATCGAAAATAAAAGTTTTTTTAAAAAAAATTAATTTACTGAAATGAATTAATCAAAATATTTTCCTGACATCTTAAAAAAATACTCATTTACACTGATATAATTTATATATATATATCTGGCAATATTACATTATCTCCACTTCAAGTCATTTGTTGATGCTTCGTCAAATGTTCGCTTACGATTCCATTTTTTTTGTTAATCTACTACCGTAAATTACAACTGAAGCGCAAATTATAAAATGTACATTCTAGTTAGATTCGGTAGCTATAGAAGTATCAACTCGACCCAAACTAACTAGAATTCTACGAAGCAGAGTGTTTTTTGTGCAGACGTCCGATTAGTAGATGTTAGTAGTATGTAATTGCACGATTTTAAAACAATCTCCATTAAAACAATTTCCAGTAAAACACTGCACGATATGAAAACAGTGTTCCATTAAAACACCGCCTGATCAAATCGCCGGCAAAAAAAGTTGGAACAGTGTCCAGTAAAACAATTTCCAGTAAAACACCGCACGATATGAAAGCAGTGTCCATTAAAACACCGCATGATCAAATCGCCGGCAAAAACTGTTGGAACAGTGTCCATTAAAACAATTTCCAGTAAAACACCGCACGATATGAAAACAGTGTTCCATTAAAACACCGCCTGATCAAATTGTCGACTTGTTTTGAGAAAAATGAAGTTAAAAATACGAAAGCGATAGGGTTTTTTATATAAATTTCGCTGCTTATATCTCAACAGCTTCAGAAGTTTTTATGTGGAGGCTTTAACGTATATCTTTTTCAAAAAATTGAAAAATTTGTCATTTAAGAGTTCTTAGAGGCTTTAAAACATGAATAATGAGTCTGTGATTAAAGCATTATTAGCTTAAATCGGCTGCGTCGTAGGATTTGAGTTAATAATGTTTTTTGGTTCCGAAGGTTATCAGTTCTATTCTCGTTGCGAGAATTAAACAACAAAAAAAGAGAGATGAGGAAAAAAAATTCAATCGAGGTCAGTGAAAGTGATCGCAGAATCTTGAAACAGAGTGTGGCGTAATTCATTTCTCTCAAGGTGAAGGTTGAAAAGCATTGTGCAAGAAAAGCGCTAGGTTACTTTAGATAGCGCGTGATCTAAAGTAGTTATCTTTTCTCAAGGATGAGGGATTTTAGAAAATATAAAAAGATAATTTTTCGGTGCAAAACATCATTAGCGTTACAGGTGTCAAAGGAAATGGACAAAAAATATATTAGTGTTCTGATTTTATTTACTCTCGTTGTCGTAGAATTAATTTTTATAATATCAAATCACATTGAGGTAATTCAAAATGAGATTGATATAAACAATAGCACATGCTTTCTTTCAATCCATATAGGAAGGAAAATATTCTATCATGAGTGTAAAAAAGGGAGTGAAATTGTACATGATATTCGGCGTTTCTTTAGCATAAATTCAGCATATTTGACACCAAGTATATTGGGAGTACAACTGAGCGTAAAAGAATTTCGGAAAATCTGTAAACAATGCTCAAACTGAAACATCCTTCTTGTCTTTTGTGCGTGGGGGCAAGCCAGTGTGGAAAAACTACCGTAATTCGACAGATTATTGCACAGAAAGCGTACGATTACGAATTCAAAAACATTATTTGGTCTTATAAAGCGTTCCAAGAATGGTTCATTAAAGAAAAAGGAATTAAATTCGTAGAAGGCTTACCTGAAAGGTTTGAAAGTGATAGCCTTTATATTTTTGATGATTATCTCCATTCCTTAGATGAGAAAGTTTCGCAGTTATTCACTATCACTGCGCATCATTCTAGAATAAGTGTGATTCTAATTTTGCAAAATCTATTTCCTCGAAATAAAGTGATGCGAGACATAAGTTTGAATGCACAGTATATAATATTGTTTAAAAACAACCGCGATGTCGGACAAATACAATGCTTTGCCAGACAACTCTATGGAAACAAAGCAGCATCGTTTATGGATGCCTACAAAAAGAGCACGCAAGGTTATTTTAACTATTTGTTGGTGGATCTACACCCGAGAACGGACGAAAAATATCGGCTCAGAGAAAGTGTGTTCCCTGATTCCAATGGAATTCATTGGATTTATGTACCGATAAAATGAAGAATGTAAAGAAGTATTATCATTTATTGAAACTACTCCTCACAGCATCTCCTGCGCAAAAAAGAGCAATTATACGTACTGCCGACAAAAGTCAGTTACATCTTTTCTGTGAGATTTGTTTAAATATTCTAGAAGGCATCCTTGCTGTCGATGTGAAGAAACTGAGGAAATATAAAAAAGCCATTAGAAAAATCGGGAATAAAAAGTTATCGTTAAAACAAAAAAAAAGAAATAATTCAAATTGGTGGGGCTCTCCCTTTTCTCATAGGCCAGTGTTGACGGCATTAGCAGGCATTATAGGAAAAGCAATAGGGAACCGAATATAACATTTATCAAAATGTCAAAACGCATGGCCGTTGTTCCAGAGGAATTAGCAACATCGTACTTTTCTAAAACCCCAGACGCAGGATTGCATGACATTGAAAGTAAAATAGAAAATCTCTTGCATGCATCAAGTTATTCAGATGATGCAAAAGCTAAACTCTATTAAGCCAAATGATTCTCAAATATCGGCATATGGTGAGCGAACCTAAGCCTCCAGTACGTGTGACAATTGAAGAGGAAATTCCTAAAGAAAAATCCGCAGAAGTAGCGGAAAGAAATATTTCGGAAGATCCTATTGTACGCGATATCATTCTCTCTGTGACTGCAAATTTCCAAAAATTCATTCCGGCGATTGTGGAGAAATTGAAAACACGCAGCTATTCTTGGAATGAGTTGGGGGAATTGATTACCGATAATCAGGCAGTTAAGCATTCAAATGTGATTGATCTATTTTCATATTTGATGAGGAACGTTAAAAAGTGTCTCGAACCTCACGGCTTTGCAGTTTTCTGGAAAGCTATCAACGAAATAAAAATCCCTACCCCCCCGGTGGATTGGAAATCAGAAGCTAGTGCAAAATCTAGGAGGTGATACGAGCTTACTCGAAAGTCACAACGACGATACGTTGGAATGGCCGCACACGCCTCGGAGGAAACAGAAGAACAGGAAAAGGAAATGGAAAGAGTATTAAAAGCGACATATTATGATTTTGCGAACCCTGCATCCTTCGGTGGAATTAAGAAACTATCAAAGACCACCAAAGTACCTTACGAAAAAACAAAACAGTTTTTATCCTCACAAGACCCCTATTCCCTTCATAAAGGCGTTCGATACAAATTTCTTCGAAGAGCGACGCTTTCATATGGTATAAATGAGTTATGGCAGTGTGATCTAGTGGACTTAAAACATTTGGGAAAGCATAACAACGGATTTCGGTACTTACTTACCGTAATCGATGTATTCTCGAAATACGCCAGAGTGAGTGCTCTGAAAATGAAGACTGCAGAAGCCGTAAAAAATGCATTTGAAAACTTGTTTCAACAAGCAAAGCCTAAAAATATTCAAACTGATAAAGGCAGTGAATTTTACAATTCTCAACTGAAATCCTTATTTCAGAGACATAGTATCAATCACTATTCTGCCGAAGGTGATCATAAGGCTAGCGTCGTTGAAAGGTTTAACAGAACGTTAAAAAACAAAATGTTTAGAGTGTTCACATATAGAAATTCGTATAAGTATGTAGATATTTTGCCCTTGCTTGTAAAATCGTATAATGACACCGAACATCGCAGTATTGGTATGGTCCCCTCACAAGTGACTCGAGAAGTAGAACCACAAATTTTCAAAAAATTATATGGTTTTCTCGAAAAGAACCCGAAAGTGATTCTAAATAAGGGAGATTTAGTTAGAATATCTAAAGCAAACAAAACTTTTCGACGAGGATATTTACCAGGATGGAGTGATGAGGTCTTTAGAGTAAAAAAAGTATATTTCTCTCATCCGACTACATTTGAGCTGCAAGACCTAAAATCAGAAGCTATAAAAGGACGATTCTATGCAGAGGAACTGCAGAAAATCTCGAAACGCTCTGACGATTATTGGCGTATAGAAAAGGTGCTCAAAACAAAAGGCATAGGCAGGAAGAAAGAGTATTATGTAAAGTGGCAGGGTTTTGATGAGCGCTTTAATTCGTGGGTTAAGGAAGCATGGATGAGGTAAATGATTTCTACATCACGTTACCTAGCAATTCTAGCACTCAATTCTTTCCAAAAAATACGCAAGCATCATTCAGAACGAAACTAGCTCGTCCGATCATATTAACAGGCGCATGGGAAGTTGGTTTATCAGAAATATTTGTTCCGCGAACCTGGTTCAACATCGGCAACCATAATAATAAATATTCGATAACGTATGAAGAGACAAAAATTATCGAAAAGGACTATGCAGAATATGATATCGGAGTGAAAATAGAGCAAGGAACCGCAGACGCAGATGTTATCGAGGAAATTAATCAAAGTATTGAAGAAAAATGCGGACATTTTGTTGCTTTTTCATTGGATCGCAAGAATATTAATGTTCATATTGCTCCTAATTACGAGTTGCATTTAACAGCAGCAAATGCGCCACGGTTGTTAACCATGCTGAACTTACCTAGAGAAGATAGAATTATAAGAATGTCGGAAAGTTTTGTTTTCCGAAAACCATCCAAAACGAACAAAGACAATCACTTGAAAATTATTGCAAGAAATATAAAACGGCATTTCATAATTCGCACCACTCGGTTTAATCATAAATATACCGATTTGGAAAACATGCACCATGAACTGTTTCAGCATATAAATTTCAATCTAATGCAAACAGGAATTGGAGGCGCTGCAGATTTCATTTTTGACTTCAAAGTAAATAAAGTCGAAATAACAGTTCAAAAGAACGTCGAACTCGAATTAAGATTATTATATGTGCCCCTTTTTATGCGTATGCTGAGTTTGACCAAGGATATTGTGTTGAAGGGAAAATCAATGCATGTATTGCAAAAAATCGACAGACCTCCATTGAACGAATATTTTCGCGTAAGCATTACGGATAAACCGACAGTTCCAGAGAAAGTGAAAAAAAACGGAAAATTTACAATTAGAAGTTGGATTTTATAAGAATGCAGAGCAGTTGTTCAGCTCTTTTAAACATCTAGCGTTTAATCTATTAGCTAATAAGAAAGTGAAAATTCATATTCCCGATACATCTGCCGTAACTTTCCAGGATGGGTTAAAAGATCTCTTGGGACTAAAACAATCAACATTACACGGTGGCACTCATATTTCGGATTATCAACTGGAACTAGACGGAGGAATCACAGAAATTTATGTCTATACAGACATTATAGAATCTCATTTTGTGGGGGATACTATCGCACCTTTACTTCGCATCATTCCTGTGATGTCAACCAAAGAAGACCAAATTGTTATTAATTATCAAAGACCCCTGTATTTTCCTCTGCGTCAAAATTATATCGACTGCATCGAAGTCGAATTAAAAAGTAGTTCTGGAGATGGTATTATTTTTACGAGCGGCAAATCGCCCTTGGTTCTTTCTTTCCGACGAAGAATAGTATAAAACTACAACTGTATATGTGCAACATCATTTCGGTCCTGACTTCGCAAGAGAAAGATGCATTTGGACCGCAGAGCTTGTCAGGACTATTACTGTTCGCAGTTACAGAATGGTGGCTCGTATTTTCAAGGAGTCAGCCATCAAAGAGGATATGGAATGTTTTCAAATTTATTTCGAATGATATCTCCCATTGCAATGAAGGCAGGAAAATATTTAGGAAAACATATTCTGAGTACCGGTTCAAAGGTAATGTCAGATGTTGTGTCGGTAACATCTCTGAAAGATTCGACAAGGGCGAGATTGAAAGAAACGTCCAAAAATATTAAAGATGACATTCTTCATAAGCTTCAAAGCGGTTCGGGTATAAAAAGAAAGAAATCGCGCAATAAGAATCATTTGCCGCGCGCTAAGCGAAGCCGAAAGAATTCCAAAGCAGCGGTAGATATATTCTCATAAGATGGATGAGAGAGCGTGCGCTTGTGTATCTAATGCTTATGATTTGTTTACCGTTAATCCTGTGCAATTGTCAACCGAAGAAAGTTCGTTTACCGAAATTTTTCCTGTTGCATCTCTGAGTGATAAAACACCGATTGAATTCTTTTTCTCAGGCGTGGGAGAAAGTTATTTAGACCTAGCTCATACACTTCTTCATTTACAAGTGAAAATTACGAAAAAAAATGGATCAAATATTGCAACTCCTGACGTAGTAGCTCCAGTCAATTATTTGTTGAATACATTATTTTCGGAATGTTCCATAACATTAAAGGATAAGCAAGTGTCCTCACAAGCGAATTATGCATACAGATGCATGTTCGATGCCTTGCTGTCCCCAAAAGCTGTTCAAGAATCGCTATTAACGGCTGGTCTTTTCTTCAGAGATAGTCCAGGAAAGATTGACGCAACCGAGATTTTAAACGCAGGGGAGGGATTCAAAACTAGATATAACATTTGCAAAGATAGTAAACTAATGGACATGATAGGAGCTTTACATTTCGATCTAGGCAATCAAAGTAAATATCTGATCAATTCAGTGAATCTTCGAATTAAATTAGAAAGAAATAAAGATGCCTTTGCACTGATGTCAGCTTCGCAAGATTTCAAAGTAATTGTACAACATGCTTCCTTATTTGTTAGGAAAGTAAAGGTCGCTCCTTCAATTTTAATAGCGCACGAGACCGCACTTTCTAGAGGCGCGATTAAGATGCCTCTTCGCAGAACAGAGGTGAAATCCTTCGCGCTTTCTTCAGGAATGCAATCTATTACTATTCCAAATGCATTTATTGGACAGGTATCAGCGCGACTAATCATGGGTATGGTATCTAATACTGCATATAATGGTGATTTTTATAACAATCCATTCAATTTTAAGCATTATGATTTATCATACCTCTGCCTATTAGACGGAAATCGCATGATTCCTTCAAAACCCTATCAACCGAAATTCGATACCTCTAACAGTTATAGCAGATGTTATATGAGCCTTTTTACTGACTTGGGCGATATCATAAAGATCAAGATATCAATATAAGTTATACGAATATAAGGACGGGTACACGTTGTTGGCAATAGATTTAACGCCAGATCTCAGTGCAGATGGAATGCATGATTCGGTCCTACGAAATTCGAATTTGGCTTTGGATATTCGCTTTAGTAAGGCACTACCCGAAACGGTTAATTTAATCGTTTATGCGGAGTATCGAAATGTCATAGAGATTGACAAAAACCGCAACGTTTTAACTGATTTTTAAAAATGAATTCTCAAAGCCTATGTAATCTCGCCTGCAGCGATTCCATTCTTCGATCCAAATTCGGAGCGTGTACGCTTCCGATGAATTGCCTAGGACACTTACAGGCTATTCATGTTTTATTGTAAATTTAGATTCTAGGGCGAAGCCTGGAAGCCATTGGGTTGCGTTAGCCTTTAGGAACAACACTTGTTTTTACTTTTGTAGTTTCGCTTCAGTTCCAAAGAAGGGTAAGATTTTAAACTTCATCAAACAGAATTCACAGAAACTGATGTGGAACAAATGTCGCTACCAAAGCGCTACGTCCTTTACCTGCGGTCAATTTTGTCTTCATTTCCTATACAAATTTGTGAGAAGCAGACTTTATCACCTCTAGATTCGAATAACATTGCATTCAACGAAAAGTTTATTCAAGATTTGTAGCTAAAAATTTTCGCCTACAAAAGTGTTGTTTGACGCCACACTCAAATCAATATGTCATACCTATAAAAACCGACATAAACGTGCTTGAACACGTTTTCAACAATTTTTCTCATCATCTTTGCATTCTAATTACAACATGTATGGAGGAGGAGGGTCGCTGCTGATACAGAATGTATAAAAGGAGGCAACACAAGCTGCAGAACTCTCATTACTGCTTTTAGTAATTCACCAAAAAGCAATGACTCCCGAACCGAGATATGGTTTCATGTACCTAAAGCGCGCCAGCCCCTCTGATGCTTATGTGATCCATTGTTTCACGATTCTCTGTACGACAATATGATCTCCTGTGTACAAGCTGCCACATCCTATTCCATGGACACAATGGATTCCGACTGTAAATGAAAATAGCCTATTTTAAGATTTTGAACAATTCTGCTATTGTGCGCGAGCTGCACAATCCTTCAGTCTACAGACAGTATTTGATTGCACAGCATAATATGAAACTGAACATCATGACTCAAAGACAGTAACTAAATGTGCAAATGAATATTCTGTAACAAAGTGAATATTAGTTCTATGTATTATACGCAAGAAAACTGATTGTTACACTCTACATAAAAATATTGTTCTGTAACGAATGCACTGATAACTGTTATATATTGTAAGCATAAAAATGATTGTAACACTCTATGTAATAATATTGATATAACCCTTGAATAAAAAATTATTTTCCGGATAAACTGTGTTCGTTTCTTTCGAGTCGTGTCTTCATTATGCATGTTGCAATGCTGTTACGCAAGATTTCTGCTAGATATGTTTTTCTTTCATTTCTTCCTTGAAGATTTATGCAAGATTCCTGCTCGATATGTTTTTCTTTCATTTCAACCTTGAAGATTAAACGCGCAGACCCCCTCTGCTATTTTCCCTGTCTTACATAAGAGTTTTTTTACTAATTAGATTTGTAAAACAACTGCGTTTTTAAAAATTTGTCCTTCATTTCGAGTATAAAATGTCAATCTGGCTTTCAACCTTTGTCTAGTCTGTTCCTGAAGTTCCTAACGTGCTACATTTTTTTTGGATCAGTCCGCGTCTTCTTACCGCCTTCTTCTTGATTTCTGAAGTTCTTTTTGGATAAATCGTTCTTCTCTAACTATGGAAATGGTGAGTGGAATTTGTATTTTTCCTTTTCCGCTTAGATACATTTCGTTGAGAGCTTTTTTCTGTATTGCTTCATTAGTCTTCATTTTTAAAATTTTCTAGAAAGCTTGAT
>BMAO01037414.1:0-46149 GCA_019973975.1 Trichonephila clavata | reverse complement strand
TACATTAAGCAATAAATTTCATTTTTAGAAATAAAAATTATTCATTTTTATTTCTTACTTTGCTGAAAAAGGAAGTACGAAATATATATACTAAATGTTGCACATAAACGAAAATATTAGTAATTATTTGATAAAACTAATAGTCATAATTAAAAGGGGCATTTATTTTAGAAATACTTTTTTAAGATAGGTTAATGTTCTGAACTATTTTTAACAGTGCATTATTGATTAAACTGCATTTAAAAAATGTATGTCATCACATAGAACATTTTAGAAAACGTTTATCTGGAAAAAAACTTTATTTTTAGAGAGACTTGAAGGATTTTCAATAAATGCTCATTTCAAAATTTATATTATATGTATACAGGGTGTTGCCGTACTCGACCGATATTCAGAGGGTGATGTAGGCTGGATGGGGAAGACAAATCAACGTAGAAAGGGGTAGCAAACCCCGTTTAGTCGTAAAAATTGCGATATAGCAGCTATCGGGAGGACGATAAGTCCGAGTGGAATGGTAAAACAAATGTGGATATTTGGAGCACAGTGGTAGGGTTGAAGAAAACTTCCACTTCTCGCGGAGTTGCCACCGGCAGTACCGACAACTTCGCACCAGAACGTGTATTTCCCGAATAATGGTGCACCAGTAAATTTTTCAACTGTTGTGTGAAACCACCTATAGACTACATATCCCGGGAGGTAGATTGAACTCGGTTGACCTATTGCTGGACTCCACACTTCCCAGGCCTCAATCTCTTGGATTTCTTCTTTTGGGGCCACCTGAAAACACTTGTGCAGGAGACGCCGGTGGCTACAAGTGAGAATCTCATGGCAAAGATCGTCGTCCCTTTAGTTGGTATCGCCAGAACATCGGAGTTGTTTGAATGCGTCCGACAATCCTTCACCCATTGGTGTCACCTTATCTATGACCTACACGGCCACAACTTTGAACAATTTCAGTGACAATCAGTTTTCGTTGCATTATTGACTTTGAGTCGTGATTAATTAATCGTATTGTAGTGCTTTGTCTAATAACTGTATTTTCTACCTTTCATTGCCCATTTTCCTTCCACTCAATATAAATTTCTTCGAAATTTTTTTATAAATTACTCCGACTAAACGTGGTTTCCAACCCTATGTTCTTTGGTGATTTCCTTACAATTTTAACTCAGTTGCGCAACAGCCAATGAGAACCGAGGCCGATTGTGCACGTCTCATTATACGTGACCTTGGGTCCTGATGTGCATGAACAAATGTTTCCGTCAGGTGTTCAATCTGATGTGAAACCCCAGTGTTAAATTCCCAAACAAGCTTGGTACTCATTTATCGAACCACTGAAAGGATGATAGGCTGAGTCGACCTTGCCCACCCCGGGTCTCGAACCTCAGACCTGCGGTGGGGAAGCGTGATGCACTACCACTCAGACACGGGGCTTCTTTTGCTTACTATCACGACACTGAATTTGAAGTAGATAGTAGAGGACACCACCACAGAATATTTTTTCATTGCCTTTTAAATCTAGCAAAGTTCTATGAAATGCCAAGAGTGAATGTTTATGGGCAATGTACACTTCATCCCTGATTATGATGGAACTCCTTTGCAATACCTTAGCCAACCCGCTTTTTTTTCAATGGTACATATTGCGTCTGATTTCTTATGAATGTCTAAAAAATGGCAGCTTGAATGCGGAATGAGCAGTTTGTCCAAAATCTAACAAAGTGACAACAATGCCTGGAAATCTAATTGACAATGCAATTTCCTTTTGCAATCGTATATTCTTAAGGCTGCGTCTGCAAGTTTAGTTGCTATAGAAAAGGAAAATTTGAACGCTGGATTCGAACTCAAAGCCATTCCACCTTATTCAGGTAATATCTAGCAAAGTTCCGGGAGTTTCTGAAATCCACATCCAGATTCTCGTTCCCACCCGAGATGCACTCGGTGCCTTCTTTCTGCGCACGCACTTCTGCAAGTTCTGTTCCTGAAAGGGGCATTACGGTGATCCGGCAAGTTGACGGGAGTATCTTAAATCTGATTTTAGATTTTTGTACCCAACTCAGAAAAAAACCAGGTGATCACTTTTCACACCCTTAGAATTTTAAGGTAAGATCCTGCCACGGTTCCCATAAAATACGTTCATCTGACATTGTTTGATATAGTTATGGGCTTTTCTTTAATTGGATGGGAATATTTGGATCAGTGGTCCCGAAATACGTCTAGGACCCACTTTTTGCTTCCCTTCGTTTGCAAGTTAGGCCTTTGCCCCTGTCAGCGAATATTACGCTCGTTCGACATTATCCGGTAAAGTTATCGGAAGTCCTAAAATTCGATTTCAGATTCTCAATTTACACCCCGAAACGCACACGGAACTGACTTTTGATAACCCTGTGGATGCAAGTTCAGTCGCTAGAAGAAATGAAAATGCGGAGGAGAGACTCGAATGCAAAGCCTTTCCACAAATTTTCGGCAAATTACGGGAGTTTCTGAAATCTGATATCATATTCTCGTTTCCCGCACCTAGACGCAATTTGGGACTACTTTCGGCGCCCTAGACGCAACTGAGGACTACTTTCGGCGCCCCAGAGCCTTCAAGTTCGGTCCCTGGAAGGGGCCTTAAGGTCATCCGGTATTATCTAGAAAAGTTACAGGAATTTTAAATCGATTTAAGATTATGGTTCACAATCCTGAAATACACCAGAAACTTTTTTCCACTCTAAGACTCTTAAGTTAAGCTCATGCCACGGTTCACGTTATAGACGGTCGTCAGGAATTATTCGACAAAGTTACAGTAATTTCTCAGAAAGTATATCAGATTCGGATTGCCCTTTTTGAAATACATCAGGGACATAGTTCTTGCCCTCCAAGGCTTTTAAGGTAAGCCCCTGGCACTGCGTGTGTAAAATACAGTCGACCAGTGTTATCAGGCAAAGTTATGATTATTATTGCAAACGGATTTGAAATTCGGATTCCATGCTCCGAAATACACTAGGAATTCACTTTTCGTGCCCCTTCGTCTACAAAACCTGCTTCCACGGATACGCGCGCTTTGTGACATTCTAGGAATTTTCACAATTTCCCGATTCTTAACATTTCCAAAAATAAAAATTATGACGTCATTAATTGAAATGAAAACTATCCTAAATTTTAAGTTGGACGAATTGACACATAATATACCAATTTATATAAAGATCGGTTGAGTAGTTTCAGAGTCCGTCGAGGACAAACATCGTGACATGGAATTTTTATATACAAACATATGTATAATTTTGAAAAGACTTTTTAGTTATTTTCATTCCCGTTTCAAAATGTTTTTAATACGAGCATGGCATAAAGATTCAGTACGGCAACATTAATTATATGAATTTTAGAGAAGCGAATTATATTATTAAATCATCTGTATCGAAGAATTTATGAGGAAATCATATAACTTTTAAACAATATCAACCAGAAAAAAAAATTTCTAGTAGAATATGTTTAATTTAATTTTAATACCTTAATTTAATTTACTAAAGAAATAACAAATATTTTGATTTGTTAAAACATATAGATTGCAATTATCCGTGAAACCATTTCAATGTAAGGGTTGCCTTTCATTTTTGGAATAAGCTTATATTTATTTAGACAAATACTGGAATTCAATTGCGTATCGATTTTTTCCTTTTTGTCGTCTTAACTGAGACACCCAGCTGTAGAATACAAATAGTCTATGGGATGGAAAAAAAATTTAAATTCCTTTGATCCGTCTCCTATTGCATCAGTAACATTTATATTTTTCCAAAAGTGGTATATATATATAAGTTCCAAAGAAAATTAAAATGTATCAGTTTGAAATATAACGAAACAATGGCAAAGTCATTAATTGCACTCACAATCTTCCTTTTGGCTCTCTCTGGCATTATAAGTAAGTTTCGTCATTTTCTTTCAAATGGAAACTCATGTTAAATAGTTTTGTAAAAAATCTATCTTTCAAATGTATTTTATTGATATTAATTTAAGGTATTAACTTATCACTTCAGTATTTTGTTTCAAGAAATACTTTAAATTCTGTAAACATTATCATAAGTTCATTCGAATTAAGTTTCAATTTAATCATATTACATTTGTCTTAATGTATACCTTGTATTAAAAAAAGACTTATATCTGTTCATTTTAGAATTATGAGTTAATTTGTCGATAAAGAATATGAAATAACTCGTCCGAATCACATTGAATGACAATGCTTTCACAGAAAACAAATCATGAATGAAGTATCAGTGTAAATGTAAAGAAATTCTAAATTCAGATACGAGGTGTGTCCGGAAATAAAGGACAATTTCGTTCTACTACAACCGCAGTGGTAGTATTGGAGTTCAACCCTTGCGCACACATGTCTCTAGTCGGCTGTCAGTATAGTAACGCCATTACTGTGAGATTGTGTTGTTTTTAAGCGTGTTAGAGAGCGTTCAAAAACTTAAGTCTTCCAACTGATTGTGAAGAGCGTTTCTGTAATCCGTTTTCTTTTTAACGCGAAGAATGTTAAGACATTTTAAAGCCATCGTAAACTTGTAGATTCTCAAGGCGAAAATGTAATACGGGACGAAATGGTGAGAATGTGGATGCGACATTTCAGCAATGGGTGCATAAATGCTCATCACGAAGCAGGAGGCACTCGAACGGGCTTTCCTTCTGTTGTCAATGATAATTTTGTTCAAAAGTTAATGAGAAAGTTTGTGATTACATATGTTCACAATTAGATTGCTTTGTGATGAGTTTCCACAAAGAAATGTTCATTAATAGCTCTTTTACACTGGCGGTATCTTTCTTTGAAGATGATGTAAAAAAGTTGGTTTCCCGATATGACAAATATCTAAAAAAGGGTGGTAACTAAGTAGAAAAATAGTTTTTGCCATGCTCTTTCATGTAAAAATTAATTTTGTTTTGAAAAAAAATTCATTCCCGCACATACCTCATATTTTTAAGATTTCATAAATGATATTTAAGGAATCTATATAAAAACAACAACTATTACTGGTATTTTATAAAGTACTTTAACTATTTATATAAAAATAGGAGAAATATTTATACTATTTTATCAAGTATCTGCTAGGGAAACTTTTTATAAAAATTTTTTTACTAGTTTTAAGAACAAAATAAACTGAAAAAATGAAAGAAATTAAAAAGCTGTCTAAAACACTGGTGCCGATTTGAAAGAAAATAAGAAACGCAGGAGATTTAAATTTTTGTATAGGTTTAATAAATTGTTTAATGCCATTCTATTCAGCCATCTTTCCTACAACTTATAGATTCCATCCTTTCAGAAACAGTTCCGATTTTTCAGCTAAAAAATTTTCTACGTATTTTTTTTTATCTTAACCGAAAAATCATTGTTTTTTTTCTATTAAAATAATTTTGTAATGATCGAAATGGATTAAAATGAGATTGCATGAGTTCTGCTGAAAAAAGTGCATGGTATAGAATATCCCAACTGATCTCCTACAATTTCTGTTGGTGCTGTGTGGTAGTTAGAAAAAGGTGGTGCCACCTTAGGTGTCGTCTACGTCACTTGACCATGGTTGAAAATTACGAGGTCCGTCGCCAAAAGCCCTCGTGTAGCTGAACAGTGCGACGTTAATATTCCCTCACTGACTCACTCCTGCAATTTCTGTCGAGTTACAGACACAAGAGTCACTCTTTGTCCTGATGAAGGACAATGTTCTTAAAACTCGCTGTATCTGGTCGCCTTGTTTAGTTTCTGTCCTTAATTCATCTAATTGGTAACAGTACTTAAATGAATTTCTCATTTCATTATAAAGGCTCATGAGACAGGATTCCTTTCCATCCCTACCAAATTCAGTGAATGACCTTCTCACATAATTAATATAATTCCAATCTTCTTCTTATATTAAATGACAATTGCTTTCATAAAATGATATGAAAGGATCACAAAGAGGAAACATTTCTTTTAAATTTGTTGTAATCTCTCGAGGATATTCTGAGTGTTTGGGCCTACCAATGTATTTTTTATGAATGACATTCATTGCGTAGGCAAAATGTAATTACTTTCGAGTGAACAGTTTTCGCAATAAAAAAATTGATGAGGCAAATCATGTATAATGGCTTTGTTCGGGAATCCTCTTTCCTCATCAAAACTTTTCTAGTATTAGTTAATAATGTAAATTCTTCTGAAGATGCGGGGACGGTAAGAAAGAAAGCTTTGGCACAAAGGCTTATATTAGAAAAAATTTTGAAAACACTTTCTTATGCATTTCCCTAGTCAAAGGAATTAAAATCACACTAACATTACATTTTACTTTTTTTATAATAGTTTTTTCACATTTGAGTCAAGAAGAGTGTTATTTTACTGTGTGTCATTTTAATATGTTATACATGTTACTTAATATTTTCTTTCTGTTTAGTAAATTTATTTAGTCGTATTTGGTTTCCAGTTTGCGGTATGGATTGGACTCGGTTCTTATTAGACATTATAAATTACAATATTCGCCATTTTTATACTTTCATAAAAATGTGTTACACTTGTTATGATTTACATAGCTTCTAATTCTATATTTTCTGTGCATTTTTATTTGTGCAGTTCGTTTATTTATGACATGCCTTTTCCAGTTAGGATCCTATAAATAGGATTTGATTGTCCGTTGATTTCACATACGCTGTCTATTTTGTTAATTGTTAATTTAAAAGCGAGCTTGAACTGTTTGAAAAACTACTTGAGACATTTAGCACTCTTTACTTAAAAATATATTTCAGTTCAATTTTCTCTTCACTCTCTATCTTTTTTATACCGTATCAAATTAGTAATCACGAATGATATTCTCAGCAACACAGAAGTAAACACTTAACGTACACTGGATCAGAGGAAAAAACTTCCGCTATACTTGTCTAGTCACTTTTCTTTCTGAATTGACTCACATAACAAATATTTCCTTTTCGTAATACCTTCATGTATTAGAGTAAAGTAGATTCTTTTTTAAAAGAAGGATATGAGTTCATCATTCCAATTCAGACGTTTCTAATATTTTTATTAATTAAAAAAAATCGTGTATTTGACCCATTAAATAGATGTACTCCAGGATCGCTTTTGAAAATTGCTACCTTTTTTTTACCTCTCCTTGTGAAAAGAAAACGAACTACTTGTAAAAAATCAATTAAAAACTATCGACTTCGCTAATCGAATGCATTCCTGATAAAAATAAGAGTTTAAAAAAACAAAAAACATCCTTTTATAGTTAATCGAAGTAAGTTGTCACTTAATCTTTATCTCGCCAAATCTAGAAACGAGATCTGAAATTAGTCGCCAGATGAGATATGGGATCTGGAAATGGGAAATCGTTAATCCTAATAATCCTGATCAGGACAATGGAACAAAGTTATTAATTTATTGTATTGTCATCGGTCCTGGACAAGTGTGAGCAAAATTTTGAATTCATCTGACATTATAAATTGGGTAAAAATTGAGTTCAAAAATCTGTTACATACAAGTGAAGCTTACAAAATGGTGTTAAAAACCATATTAATTTCTTGGATATTTTTCAGTATCGTCATCATTGAGATCAAAATGTAATTCCATTTTCATCTAGAACAAGGTTTTTTTAGCTTTATCTAAACTAATATTGAGCTAAAAAGATTACTAACTACAACAAAAAGAATTTCTGCCCTTGGTGAGTTTATACATCACAATTTAAAGGAATCCATAATACAGAAAGATTAGAAATAATTATAAGATTTTATGAAGGAGCGTAAAAGATATCTATTTGGTTGGGGTTCATTAGGTATAATAAGTAATTGTTTGTTCTTATTTTATCGAACCACTTCTAAGAAAATAGAATATATCCTAGACCATCTTTCGTAGTCTCTTTAAGAAGTTTAATAATAAGTATGAAATAATTCAAAAATATATATTAAAGTAACAATTATTCTATCATTTCAATAAAATCCACAATGAACAGATGAATTATTGTTTGAGTAGAGCTCTAATATCTAGATAATTTAATGGCATAACGTAAGCATGACGTCTCAGTGATGAGACAAATAAATTTAATGGTATTCTACAATATTATTTTAATAACAGTATAATGAATAGGTAAGTAAATGACTAATTAAAATCTTTGTATCGAAAACAAACTCTGAATATTTTTACAAGCGTATGTTCTTATATGGGGCAACTGATTTGAAAACATCATACTACAAATACATACTCAAAATAAAATAGAACTTTTGAAAGACCGCAGAGAAGACAAAATTTTAAAAACGAAATCAAAATTTTCCTCGAGATAATTGATTTCGAAAAGCGTTCTGAATTGGTAAGTTCTGCACGGATCATATAAATATTAACAGATTAGAAAACATACTTTTGAATCTACTTTTTATCAAAAAATCGAAAGACATCGAATTTTTTAACAACCCGAGATCCATTAATAAACGGTAGAACGGTAGAATGATCGATGTGGCACTTGATCTCTGATGAGGTCTTAATCCCCTATCTTGTGTTTTTGTTGAGCATTGAAATATTCACTTGCCATGATTAGTGGGTGGTGGGAAAAAAATTTTAAAGTGAAGAAATTAAAGATAAAAGTTAAAATTAAGAAAATACATTAGATTCCGACCTATACAGAAATAATAAAATCAAGAAAAAAAGATGGAGCTCTTTTTGTTTGCGTTGGGGTGTGTCATTACAAGTGTGAAAAAGCTGTGTCAACCGCGGCTTACTCCGAAACCGGAGACTAGCGTTTGGCCAACTTAGTCATTGTTGTAAAATCAGCAAGCTTGGCGACCGGGAGAACCCGGCACCTTGCCCGCCCGACTGAAAGTGGTGGAAAAATGATGTGGGTACTTAAGCTGGTAAGGGAGACAGTGCGCTCGTCCAATCAGGGAGCTGCGATTCGTTAGTGGGTGTGTCCGGGGTTGGAGAAAAGTCATTCCCGTTCTGGATGTCGTGCAAGCATTACGTCTAATGAAGAGCCCGGAAGCCCGGTCGGCGATTTAAGCGACCAAAGCGTTACTATGGAAGATGTTTCTACCAAAACTTTAACTGACGAACAACGCTGTTCAAAACTTTTGAGTCTTGAAACGCAAACTCAGATTTTTGATGCTATGTCCTAAAGATGATGGATATAGAAAAGAAGAACAAAGCCCCGTTGCCGGAAACGTTGCCACAACTGGAGAGCGAATTAAAGAACCTGGGAGAAAAAATCAACTACCTTTAGAGGGTAAGACGACTGATCTTCTACCTTGCCCTATTGCCTTATGTAATCATAATTATAAATTTAAAGCGGTCAAGCGTCCGGCTGACCCTATTCTTAGACCTTCAAAGCTAACAGCTAGCATTAATAAAAATCTTAAGAATAAAAATAGTAATGAATTTTCCCTGCCTAAAAAACACGCGAAAAACGTTCCAGTAGAAAATAACCCCATTCAAATTAAAACTACAAACAGCTTTGCAGCACTCAGCACTGCAAAGTCAGACGCCGAGGACGTCACCCCAGCTCCAAATAAAGTAAAACCAATTATGATGTGGATAACTACCTCATATAACCTAATACTACAGGAACTACACCGCAAATACCCTACTGCCACTAACACCCACATCAATGGGTTTATTAAAATAGCAGCGGAAACTGAAGATGACCACCGCGAAATAACCACCTTCCTTAAATCAAAAGGCATGCAATTTTATGTAATTGATACACCAGCCAATAGACCTTTAAAACTTGTGATTAAAGGTCTCCCATCAGATACCGAACCGGAAGATATTTAAAGTGACTTATTATCTAAAGGAATTAAAATCGAAAAAATCGCGCAACTCAGAAAGTTCGCAACTAAAGCCCCATTACCATTCTACATGATAGAGATAACGAGAGACGAAAATGTCGACGACATTTATAAAGTCAATAGTTGTCTCTACATGCAAATTAAACTTGACCCTTTTCGTAAGGGAAACCGAGCGACCCAATGTTACAACTGTAACTTTTTTCACCATGCCAGCCAAAATTGCTCTATGACGACGCGCTGCCTGAAATGTGGTGAAAACCACAGAACAGGACAGTGCACCATAAAAGAAAAGATCGAAAACCCGCTCTGCATAAATTGCAAAACTAATGGCCATATGGCCTCTTCAACAGAATGCCCTCTTTTCCCCAAACCCAGGAAGGGTAAGAGTAAAACCCAAAAAGAAAACAAAAACAGAAACGAAAATCAACAGGCCACCCAATCTCTAGTTAAAACTGGCGTGAGCTATGCTCAAGTAATTAACGTTAAAGAAAATCAACAGATGGCAGCACGCGTGAACGTCCCCTCGGCGTCTGAAAATAATAAAAATACAGCAATAAATACTACCAATCTTGAAGCACTTAATGCAAACCAAAATAACCCCGAGGAATTCGGGTACCTACAGGCTATTTTGGAAATTAAGACAATTTTTGAACTATTCCCAGCACTATTTACAGAAATGAAAAAATCTTATCACTGCAAAAACCCAGAAGACAAATTAAATTATTTGCTTAAAGGAGTATGCTCCTCAATCTCTAACATAGCTATTAATGATGGATAGTTCTTTTTTCGAGCTACAAATATTCTCCTGGAACGCAGACGGAGTAAAATCGCGTATTGTTGAGATACGCGATTTCATTGATAAGCATTCCCAAGATATATTTTTACTACAGGAAACACACCTGAGACCAGAGAATTATTTCAACATTCCAAATTACTATTGTTACAGGAACGACAGCACCCACCCAGCCCCTGGCTGGGGTGGAACTGCAATCCTCATTAAAAGAACCATTTCGCACTATCACGTCCCCACCCCGCCCCTCCCTACTGGTGTCGAGGCAACTTTAATTACTATCACTCCTACTGACGACGAGCCTATTATAGTGGCATCCATTTACATTTTTCCTAATAACGACTATTTCAAAAATATTGGTCCGGTCCTGAATAAAATTTTTAATATAAATAACAATGCAATTCTGGCAGGTGACTTCAATGCTCAGCACACGTCGTGGGGTTGTACTCACAGCGACACCAGAGGCAACAGACTTTTTAATTACGTAATTAATAACAATATCGATCTTTATGCTCCCACCACCCCAACTAGATACGGTTATGTTTCTTCTTCTATCTTAGATTATGCACTTTTTAAAAATATTAACTGGCCCTGTACAATAGACTCTTTACCTGAACTAAGCTCCGACCACAATCCTATCAAATTATACTTTCCCAGAACTTCTAACTTTGAAATTCCACCCCCTCAAGTAAGTACTACCTGGAGCATTTTCACTAATACTCTTGCAAATTACGATAACTTCGACCTTCCCTCTGCCTATTCAATCCTGGATATTGAGTCCCAAGTCAGCAACCTCACGACGGATATTCTTACTGCTCATACCAAAGCTTCTAAACCGATCAACCCTTCGGAGCCACCATATGTACAGGGTGAGCTCAAACACCTACTCAGAGAACGCAATAGAGCTAGAAAAATTTGGCAGTATACAAGACACCCACACCACAAAAGTGAACTAAATAGAATCCAGAACACCATTAAAAGAAAAGCTTACACATACAGACAGTAAGTGTGGGAGGACCACCTTACTTCACTGGACCCTGAGGACAGTACTCTTTGGAGAACTGCCAAAGCTTTCAGGAAGAAGGCCTCCCCGATTCCAGCACTCAATGGACCTCACGGCATTGCTCTCAGCGACACAAACAAAACGAATTTAATTGCAACTTCGCTTGAGAGCCAATTTCAACTAAATAATATACACAACCCACACAAAGACGAGGTCATCACAAACATTGTGGATGCATACATCACTACTAATGAAAATAACACAGATCCCCTCCCCCCCTGCTCTACCATCCGAAATTATTAATTTCATTAAAAAGATTAAAATTAAAAAATCCCCTGGTAGAGACGGGATTACACTAACAAAATGCTGAAAAATCTCCCTCTACTAACCATCCTCAAAATCACAAATATTATTAACAATATGATTAACTTAAGATACTTCCCTGATGTATGGAAAACTGCAGTTGTAGTACCGATCTTGAAGCCCGGTAAGGACCAAACAGCTGTTGATTCCTACCGTCCTATCTCTTTATTGTCAATCCTCAGCAAACTGGCTGAGAAAACTATCTTAACAAGGCTCAATGACTATCTCGAAAGAGAAAACATCCTAATTCCGGAGCAGCACGGGTTCCGTCCTCGTCTCTCAACATCTCACCAACTACTCCGAGTCATTGAATACATCAAAGAAGGGAACAACCGAGATCAGTGCACAGCTGCGGTTTTCCTTGACATCCAGAAAGCCTTTGATAGGGTATGGCACACAGGCCTACTCTTCAAACTCATCACCTACAAAATTCCACCCCCTCTCATCTTACTAATAAATTCCTACATTAACAATAGATCCTTCACAGTAAAATTAAATCGTACCTACTCTCAAAATAGACCAATCAATGCGGGAGTCCCTCAAGGATCAATCCTTGGTCCCGTCTTATTTAACCTGTATGTAAACGACATAATTAAAAATACTAACACAATGCTTTGTATGTACGCAGATGACACAGCTATACTTTCAAGACACAACAACTTAAACACACTTGTAGACAACATCAACGAACACATCACTCACCTTGAAATATGGTTATCCGTTTGGAAGATCGCACTAAATACTTCAAAAACAGAATCAGTTTTCTTTTCTAAGAGAAATCCCCCCCCCCTGAAATTACCCTTCAAAATGAAAGAATTCCATGGTCTCAAGACACCAAATACCTTGGTGTTATCATTGATAATAGACTCACTTTCCGACAACATATTATACACGTTAGAGAAAAATTTAAAAATGCCACGCGTAAACTTTATTCCCTTATTGGCAGAAAGTCTAAATTAAGTAGACGTAATAAACTGCTTATCTACACTCTGATTCTGAAACCCCTCCTCACCTACGCCTCCCCAATCTGGGGTCATGCAGCAAAGACCAATCTCAACTTAATCGAAACCTCTCAAAATGTCATTTTAAGACAAATTCTCAACGTAGATTGGTACATGAGAAATGTAGATCTCAGATCAGCCTGCGGTATTCCCACTATTAGACAAACTATCCGTAAATTAGCCACTAACTTCTTTAGTAATATAGACAACCACGATAACCCATCTATAAATGAAATTACCCCCTATTTCTCTCACTTTTCTGTCAAAAGACCAAGAGACGTCCTGGTCAATCCTGATTTTATTTAATGTTAATTCAAATTTTTTTTTCTACCTGCTTTCTTTCGTTTCTCGTATTTTCCAAATTTTCCCTGCGATCCGCCCAGTCGTTTTGCAGGATCTCACCGATTGGCTATCCCATTAACTGAACTCTCATGTAGACCAATCCGTTTGCTACCTCTCATTCCCCGATTTCACTCCCTCTCGCAAGTTCCACTTTTCCCTCGCTTTGTCTTTTGGTCTCTGCTGCAACCAGATTGGCTAGGCTTTGCTCCGCCACTTAAAGATTTCATACTTGTCTGTTTTTGAGCTCTTAAAAGAGCTTTTTCTTTCTAATTGTTAATTCTAATTTTATACTCAGTATTCGCTAGCACTATTATTTTTGTTCATGGCAATAACTTTTTTACAAAGGGCATTAGTAGAATTTCGTTACAGTCGTCTTTTATTCTCTGAAAGGAGGTTAGAGTCCGACAGGGCTAGGTACTCCAGGCAGCATTCCTCAACGATTTGGAGAAAAGTCAGCGAGTGAAAAAATTACATCAGAATCGGGGAGGGCGAGAGCCACTCTCCGTATTGGTTATTAATAAACATGTTGCCGCTTGAATCACATGTGCAATGGGCTAAATACATGTGACGTCATAGTTACACAATAATGACAACCACGGGATTCCAGCCAATCAATTCAAAAATTCATGTGACGTCACAGTCACACCATAAATACAATCATGTGTTCCTAGCAAATCCGTTCATGCTCTTCATGTTGGCAAAGTTTGCTTTATGCGCAAACTTTCTTTTAAAAAACAAATATTCGTCAATAATAATAATGTACATAAGTAAACAAGATGATCTTAATTTAAAAGTTGTGAGGGAAGAGGTATCACTCTTCCCTCACAACTTTTGAATTGAGAGCATCTTGTTTACTTATGTACATTATATTGGTATCTCTTCCCTCAGTTTGGGGAGGTTGGAAGGAATACTAGCCATCTTTCAAAATAATTTCAATTTATTGTCAATATCAACAACAACACAAAACTTATTAACCAAGTTTTAATTTTGAAAAATTTTTTGAAGAATTTTAATATTTGAACATAATTGCCCAAATATCAGATATGTAATTTTATCTTGTACAACAACAAGTACAAGTTTAATGTCAGTTTGTTGTAAGTTCAATGAAGATCACGTGATGTTATTTATCATGTGACCGTCATGAATTTAGACCGTTGACAGGAGTTCAAAGAACGAGAGGTTAAGCAAATAGACACTACTATTGATATAATTTATTCAAGAAATAATTTATACCGCTTAAGCGTTTTTACTAAACTGGAAAAATTAATTTAAAATAATAAAACTTGTGTTTATTTTTTTTTACTACAGATGCCCTGTACGTGTGCCCAGAAAATCAACAGTACAGTGATTGCGGTTCTCCATGTGAAAAAAATTGCTTGAATCCTCCTCAATATTGTCCAGCATTTTGCGTCAAAGGTTGCTTCTGTAATCCAGGCTACATTAGATTGTATTTCTCAGATGGCCCCTGTATTCCTGAGTCTTATTGTCCTTTCTAGTAAATTGCAGCCTTACATCTATGAAAAGAAAGGAGAATGAATTAAAGAATCAGAATCAACTTTTCATTGTACACAACAATTGATTAACAATAAAGAAATGTTAGCTATCTTTTGTCACTGTTTTAATCTCATCCTTATTTCATGACAAAACTGAGAAAATATTTATTGCTGAAAAAAAAAAACATTTTAAGCTAGGTACTTTAGTTGACAGGAAAATAATTGGAATTTAACATTGTTTTATCAATAAAATTTCAATTGTATATTTAAAAATGAAAGTGATATGAAATGAGTCTTACGTTTTAAAATTCAACTTAACTATTGATTTTAATTGTAATCATAAGCATATATAGCTTGATTTCCCTCTAGCTCTATGTAAGTGATGGTACAACTATATTATCTTAAGCAAAATGCAACCTTTTGATTTTTAGCATATTTGGACCAACAAGAGAGTAAAAACACTTTTCAATATAATAATGCAAGATTTAAATTTTTTAAAAATTTTAAAAGTACAAGAAAATTTGCAAAAGTTAAAGAATTTGATAATACGTTACAAAATTAGATTTTGCAATTATATGTCTATTTCTAACAATTTACGTACTATTGAATTCCTTTTTTAAAAAAAGTACTTAAATGATATGTAATAACCATATAAATATTTTAATTCAATTTATCTTTATAACTTGAAATTTTAAAGAACTTGGATATGATTTTTCTGTAGAAGAAGTACTTTTTTCTTAGTGAAAATATGACTAATTTTAAATCTAAAAGCTCCTAATTAATAGATTAATGTATTTTTTCGATTTTTACTGTTTTTATCAGAATAAATATGTTTCAGTTATTCACAATACCTTCTTCATTTATATTGCATAAAAATAGGATCCGAGGAAATAAATTAAGGCCATATTTCATAACTTTCAAGTTAGTGCACCTACACTGAGTCTTTGATTGCCAAAATGAAATTCAGGAAAACAAGTTCAAATGAAATAGTTTTTTGTAGTTCTTATTTACA
The DNA here is from genome assembly GCA_019973975.1 of Trichonephila clavata. NCBI lineage: Eukaryota > Metazoa > Arthropoda > Arachnida > Araneae > Nephilidae > Trichonephila > Trichonephila clavata. The sequence goes on along the minus strand of BMAO01037414.1, from coordinate 30,386 downwards.
ACAGCAACGATTATACTTTTAAGACTACACAGTACACTTCTTCAAAAAATGTTTTGGAGACAGTAACATAAAAAGTAATTTTTGTTTTATATTCATGTTATATTAATCTGATTCTGAAAGCAAAAGATCAGTTTGACAAGTTAATATTTTACAATTTTAAAAAATTAAAAATTTCTGATTTTTTAAAAAATTTTCTAAAATGTTCAATTTTAAAATTTTTTTAGTCATTTTAAGTGAGAAGTATGTACAAAAACAAATTCAGGACTCTATTTTGAACAGAAAATAAGCCTTAGGGATTAGAAAATACTAATGTCTTCAAAATTAAAAGTCAGAGAAAAACACATTTAAATTTAGTAAAGTCATCAGAGAAAATCTAATAATGCCAGTAAAGTACTAACTTTTAAATATTTTATGTATCAACTTACGTTCTAAATTAAAATACTACTTTAACTAAAAATGACTGAAAATATTTTTTTAATTCAAAATATATTTTTGCATAATACTGATAGCATTTGTTACAATGACAATTTATTCAATTTACTATTAGCATGATATTTTCATAAAAATTTTAAAACTCAAAGCATTCATGTAAACAATAATACAGATAATAATTTAAGCTAAAAATCACAGGTTAGTGCACAAAATCTTTTTTTTTTTTCAGTTTTAAATCAGGGAAGTTTAGTAAGTTTGAGTTTTTGTTGCGCATCTTTAAAATACTAAAATATACTACTACAATATATGTAATGTAGTTTGTTAAATCATGATAAGATTCAGTTTTATCTGCAATAATACTTGAATTCAGTATACTTTTATACGGGAATCTAATTGCAGTATCTCAGCTGAGGTTTGAATTTTAGATACTTCATTTTCAGTAGCTCTCCCTCTCTTCGAAATATTGTTTCTCATAGCAACCTGAGAACGTTTGGGCCATGGTATTTTCTCAATAAGAAAAAATTAATGATAAATCTTCTAAGTTATGTAAACTATTTTTCATATCGAAAACTGGCCTTAAAACCAATATTAATTAAGTGATTATGAGAACTCAAAACATAATCCAGCAGAAATTATTTTAGTAATGAAAATTGAAATAAACAACTATTTCACACTGAAAGCGTTGATTGTGCTTAAACATATTTTTAAGTAATTCAATTTAAGAGTGGAAAAATGCTTTAAAATGAAACCAAAACCTAAGCTGATGAAACTTCAAATATCTCACAAACTTATTTGTTATGAGTTCTGAAATTTATCTTCCCAATGATATGGGACACAAGAAAATGCAAGAAAAAAATTCGGTATTTTTGTAATTTGCAGCGTATTGCGCAGTCTTGAAAAGTAATGCATTCTTTTTGTATGTTAATGAAGACTTTAGAAAACGATTTGACTATTTATTTTAAGTGTACAGTGCATAAAATTAGTTTTACAGTTGAACATCTTTGTGGCACTACAGCGTGATAAAAATATTTTACATCACTTTTGAAATTAATTACTTCTTCCGAACAAAAATAACAATCTTCAAAATCCGATTAAAATGAGTTAAAAAAGCAACTTCTGCTATAACCTTGTTCGCGTTCTCCGCTAAAATAACATCACAGAACTCATACTTCCGTATTCCTTAGAAAAGTGGATTTAAAGGAATATTCCTGAAAAGTAGAGAATTCGTAAAAATGGATATTCTATATAATTTTAAAGTGAGTGGTACTTATAAGTGCTTTCGGGAGTAAAGGGTTAATCCTCAATATAAGCTCAATGATTGATTTTCGTAGCCTTCTTACAAACATTTTGATAACTGTTGCCTACTTTCTTTTTTAATTTTCACATATAGATGTAAAATTTTTTTAGAAAATCAAAGAATACAGTAAGCAATTTGTCAAAAAAATTTCAGGCTTTTTAAAGAAATGCTTTACACTGAGAGTAAAAGTAAATTTCCCCAGTTCAGCTTCTAGAACGAACAAAAAAAATTTATGTTGGAGGAGGCTTTTTTTAAGAAATGAAAAATTTCGTTTAAGTAAGTAACAGGTACCGAATAATTAAAATATGTGTACAACCTATTATTCCTATTATGAAAATTGCTTTACAAAATTAAAATTTTTTTGAAATATACCTTTATAATTTCTAATGATAAAAGAATACCTCCTCAAACAAAGAACTTATGTCTAACAAATAAGGTTGTCGTCTATGGGTTAGCAAAACTTTTAAATCCAAGTTCCATTCTAGAAAGACATGATTTTTAATTTACAAAACACTAATCAGTCCTTTCTCAACATTTGCCTCCAAAACTAACTCGGTGTAATCTGATTGATTTTCTCCCAATTAATGAAACGAAATGGAGATCAAAGACCAATCAGAAGTCATTATGGAGAAATCTTCATATTAAGGCACTGGCTTGTTTAACCATTTATGATGATGATGATTTTTTTGTTTCTCCTGTCATTTGCACAAAATAAACTTCAGCAACAGAACTCTATTTATAGAAGTATGAAGAGGGTAAAATATCAAAGTATATGTATCTATTAATAAAGGCACAAAATTTAAATTAACTGTAGATTAATGCACAGTGTTTAAAGAAAGTTTTTGTTTAACTTATAGAAGTTGGAAAAAAAACGGACTAGCTTTGCTTGAAATAATCTATGTATGACACATACATAGACAGATAAATCTGAGGATTAACACAAAATACTGCATTTATTCGCATTTAAGCCGCACCTCAAATTCTCAATAAGAATTTGAGAAGAAATAAAAATAGCAAAAAATATTTTATCGATATCAGATATTTACGAATAAATATAAGACCTAATAAGAAGGGGAAAATTAACTTTTTTCATCAATATTAAAGCTTTAAAATACATGCATGGGCCTTTATTTGCTTTAAACCAGAGTTTCATGTTCCTTCCCCCATCCAACGAATTTATTTACCTTTCATTTTAAAAGCAACGCCATGATTCCTTCTAATTTACGCATACTCGATTTTCAGTACTGGAAAAAAAAATGCGACTGAGATTGGGATTAAAACGGTATTTTAATATATTTTTCTTTCAAAATCTCAACATATCTTACTTAAATAGACACACAATTTTTTTTGCTTTTCACACTCCATAATAAGAAATACACGAAATTATTAAAAAATTTCTTAATTTGTTCAAATACGAGACATTAGAAGTCAGATTATCTGCTTTTTCGTGTTTGTTCACTTAGTTACATTTGCAATTTACGTATTCGCCTTTATTTCAATATGAGAAACGCAGCTTTAACAAACATTCAGGCTCCAAACGAAATCTATCTTTAGCAAAAATTATGTAAATTTATCTTCCTGTGTGTAAACTAAACTGGTGTACGTTATCATGGAGTTTACTAATTTATCTTTCGTAGCTTTGCACATTTATAATTATCATATTTATTTCAGTTTGGAATTCACTTTTTTAAAATAAATTTATGCTCTGAATACGCAATTTTTAGGCTGAATAAGCAATAAATTACAAAGTAAAAAAATGTTCATATTTTTTTCGTGATAAATTTGTCGTAAACCGAGAGGAGAAATATATATATATATATATATATATAGTATATAATAAATTTAAAAATTAAGTAGACTCAAATATTATCTGACAAGGTCAGAAGATAGAAACCAGATTTTAAGACACATAATTATAAAAAAAATAGTGGAAATGTATATTGTACAAGATTTAAATAAACGTATGTATAGTAGGAAACAGAGTTAGAACTCAAAATGGAAGAAACCTAAAGAGTCAATGGAGTAAAATGGAGATATATATATATTGCATCATTTATGTTTTCTCTACAAAATTTAACATAACTTTACAATTATTTTATATTAAGGAATTAATTTTATTTTTTAATAATAAAAGTTATTCATTTTTAATTGCTTAATTCGCTGAAAAAGGAAGTACGAAGTATACTAAATGTTGTATATAAACGAAAATATTAGTAATTATATGATAAAAATATTAGTCATATTTAAAAATGGGCATTCATTATAATACAAAAAATTTTTAAGATAGGGTAATGCATCCTAAACTCTTTTTTAACAGTGTATTATTGATTAAATTACATTTAAGAAGATATGTCCTCATAGAATATTTTATGGAAATGTTTATTTGGAAAAAAACTTTATTTTTAGAACCTTCAAGAACTTTCAATAAAGCTCCTTTCAAAATTTATATTATATATGTGCAGAGTGTTTGACGAATTCGACCGACATTCAAAAGGTGGATAGTAGACAGCATGGGGGACGACAAATCAACATAGAAAAGTGGGTAGCAAACCACGTTTAATCGGTGAAAATCGAGATAATAGTAGCGGTCAGGAGGACGATCATCTCCACGAAGGGAGTGGTTATACGAATGAAGATATTTAGGTTGAAGGAGGAAGATTATAAGGTTGAAGAAGTCTTTCCACTTCTCCCAGAGTTGCCACAGAAGTACCGACCACTGCGCACCAGAATGTGTGCTTCATACATGATGGTGCACCAGTACGGTTTTTGATTATTGAACGTAACTACCTCCCTGCTACATATTTCGGGAGATGAAATGGAATCGGTGGACCTATTGATTAACCTCCACGCTTGACAGGCCTCAATCCCTTGGATTTCTTCTTTTGGGGTCACATGAAAACGCTTGTGCAGGAGACGCCAGTGGCTACAATTGATCTCATGGCAGCTATCATCGTCGCTTCATCTGATATCTCCAGCACATCTGCGTTGTTTGAACGCTTCCGACAATTCTTCATCCATCGGAATCATTTTTTCTATGGCCTACACGGCCACAACTTTGAACAATTTCTGTGACTATCAGTTTTCGTTGCATTTCTAACTTCGAGCCGTGATTCATTGTTCGCATTGTAATGCTTTGTCTAATAACTGTATTTTCTACCTTTCATTGCCCATTTTCATTCCACTCGACAACACATCCTTTGTAACTTTTTTTACGAATTACTCCGACTACACGTGGTTTGCGACACCATAATCTATGGTTATTTGCTTGCTATCTTAACTCAGTGGCGCAACAGAAAATGAGGGCCAAGAAAACCTGTGCCCGTCTCAGTATACGTGACCTTGGGCCTTGAGTTTCATGATCAAATGTTCCTGTCAGGTGGTCAGACTGACGTGAAACCCCCAGTATTAAGTTCCCAAGCAAGTTTGGTACTCATTTTCGACCCGCTGAAGGGATGAAAGGCTAAATCAAACTTGCCTACACTGGGATTCGCAACTCAAACCTGCGGTGTGGAAGCGCGTGTCATTACCACTCAGCCAAAGGGCTTCTTTTGCTTACTATCACGCTTCTGAATTTGTAGTAGACAGTAGAGGGACACCCCCACGGAATATTGTTTGGTTGTATTTTAAATCTTGCAAAGTTCTATGAAATGCCTCGAGTGAATATTTATGAGCAATGGTACACTCATCCGTGATTATGATGGAACTTTTCTTTGTAATACCTTAGCCAACCCGCTTTTTTTTCAATGGTACATATTGTGTCTGATTTCTTATGAATGTCTAAAAAAATGTCAGCTTAATTGCGGAATGAGCAGTTCGTCCATTATCTAACAAAGCGACATCAAAACCTAAAAATCTAATTGTCAATGCAATTTCCTTTTGCAATCGTGTTTTCGGAAAGCTGCGTCTGCAAGTTTAGTTGCTACAGAAAATGAAAATCTGACCATGGGACTCGAAAAAGCCATTCCTCCTTATTCCGGCAATATCTAGCACAGTTCTGGGAGTTTCTGAAATCCGAATCCAGATTCTCGTTCCCCACCCGGAGATGCACCCGGTGCCCACTTTCTGCGCACATACTCCAGGCAGTTCAGTCCCCAAAGGGGGCATTACGGTGATCCGGCAAAGACACGGGAATTTCTTAAATCCGATTTTAGATTTTTGTACCCCACCGAGAAAAAACCAGGTCATCATTTTTCACACCCCAAGAATTTTAAGGTAAGATCCTGCCAAGGTTCACGTAAAATACGTTCTTCTGACATTGTTTGACATAGTTATGAGATTTTCTTGAATTGGATGGGAAGTTTTGGATCAGTGGACCGGAAAGAAGTCTAGGACCCACTTTTTGCATCCTTACGCTTGCAATTTAGGCCGGTGCCACTGTCAGCGAATATTACGCTCGTTCGGCCTTATCCGGCAAAGTCATCGGAACTCCTAAAATTCAATTTCAGATTCTCATTACACACTCTGAAACGCACACGCGACTGACTTTTGATGCCTCTGTGGGTGCAAGTTCAGTCGCTAGAGGGAATGAAAATCCGGAAGAGGGACTCGAATGCAAAGCCTTTCCACCAATTTCCGGCAAAGTTATGGGAGTTTCTGAAATCTGATATCAGATTCTTGTTCCCGGCCCCTAGACGCAATTGGGGAGTACTTTCGGCGCCCCAGAGCCTTCAAGTTCAGTCCTTGGAAGGGGCATTAAGGTCATCCGCCATTATGTTGTAAAGTTACAGGAATTTTTAATATTCGATTTAAGATTCTTGTTCACAATTTCTAAATAAACCAGAAACTTTTTTCCACTCTAAGACTTTTAGGGTAGGCTAATGCTACGGTTCACGTTATAGACGGTCGTCAGGAATTATTCGACAAAGTTACAGTAATTTCTCAGAAAGGATATCAGATTCGGATTACCCTTTTTAAAATAAGTCAGGGGCATAGTTTTTGCTGTCCAAGGCGTTTAAGGTAAGCCCCTGCCACGGCGTGAGTAAAATAGGGTCGACCGGCGTTATCTGGCAAAGTTATGATTATTATTGAAAACCTATTTGAAATTCGGATTCTATGCTGCGAAATGAGCTAGGAATTCACTTTTCGTGCATCTTCGTCTACAATGCCTACTTCCGTGAACATGCGCGCATTGTGACATTCTGCAAATTTTACTGTTTTCCCGATACTTAACATTTCCGAATTTAAAAAATTATGACGTCATTAATTGAAATTAGAACTATTCTAAATTTTAAGTTGTTCGAAATGACACATAATATATCAATTTATATAAAGATCGGTTGAGTAGTTTCAGAGTTCATCGCGGACAAACATGGTGACACGGGATTTTTATATACAAACATATGTATAATATTGAATGGATATTTTAGCCATTTTCATTCCCGTTTCTGCATGTTTTTAATACGAGTACGACATAAAGATTCAGTACGGCAAAATTAATTATATGAATGATAGAAAAGCGAAACATATTATTAAATCATCTGTTTCGAAGAGCTATGAGGAAACCATATAATTTTTAATCAATATCGACCAGAAAATAATGTTTCTAGCGGAATATGTTTAATTTAATTTTAATACCTTAATTTAATTTACTAAAGAAATAACAAATATTTTGATTTGTTAAAACATATATATTGCAATGATTTCGATGTAAGTGTTGCCTTTCATTATTGGAATAAGCGTATATTTATTTAAATAAATACTGGAATGCAATTGCGTATGGATTTTTTTCTTGTCGTCTTAACTGCGGCACCCAGCTGTAGAATACAAACATTCCAAGGGAAGGGAAAAAAATTTAAATTCCTCCTATTGCATCAGTAACATTTACATTTTTCCAAACGTAGTATATATATAAGTTTCGAAGAAAACTAAAATGTATCAGTTTGAAATATAACGAAGCAATGGCAAAGTCATTATTTGCACTCACTATCTTCCTTTTGGCTCTCTCTGGCGTTATAAGTAAGTTTCATCATGTTCTTTCAAATGGAAATGCATGTTAAATAGTTTTGTAAAAAATTTCTCTTTCAAATGTATGTTATTTATATAAATTGAAGGTCTTAACTTATCACTTGAGAGTATTTTGTTTCAAGAAATACTGTAAATTCTTTAAGCATTATCATAAGTTCATTCGAATTAAATTTCTATTTAATTATATTACATATGCAAGTTGAAAAAAAGACTACTATTTGTTAGTTTTAGAATTATGATTTATACGTAGATAAAGCGTTTGAAATATTTTGCTTAGGACAATGCTTTGACAGAAAACAAATCATGAATAAAGTATAAGTGTAAATGTAAAAAAATTCTAAATTCATATACGAGGTGTGTCCGGAAATTAAGGACCGTTTCGTTCTACTACAACCGCAGTGGTAGTATTGGAGTTCCGCCCTTTCTCACAGATGTCTCTCGTTGATTTTCAGTACAGTAACACCATTAATGCAATGTTGTGTTTTTTAAGCTTGTTATTGAGTGTTCAAATTGTTAAAAATGATTATCGATCGCACCGATTGCGAAGAGCGTTCTGTAATCCGTTTTTTTTACGCAAAGAATGTTAAGCCCTTAGAAATTCCTTTTTGGCTTCTATAAACTCATAGGGAAAATGTTGTAAGAGACAAAATGATGAGAATGTGGATGCAACTTTTCAGCGATGGGAGCATCAGTGTTCACGACGAAGCCGGGGGCACACGAATGGGCTATCCTTGTGTTGTCGGTGATGATTTTGTTGAAATTGAATGAAAAAATTTGTGATTGCATATAGTTCATATTTAGAGTGCATTTTGATGAATTTCCACATAGAAATGTTCAGCAATAGCTTTTTTCACGGGCAGAATCTTTCTTTGAAAAAGATGTAAGCAAGTTGGTCTCCCGATGTGATAAATATCTGAAGCAGTGTGGTAACTAAGTAGAAAAATAGTTTCCAGCATGCTGTTTCATGTAAAAATAAATTTTGCTTTGAAAGAAATTAGTTTCTGGTCATACATCGTATTTTTTAAGATTACATAAATCATATTTAAGGAATGTAAAAATAACAACTATTAATGGGATTTTATGAAGTATATATGTTAACTATTTTTATACAAATAGGGGAGCTATTTATACTATTTTATAAAATATCTGCTAGGGAAACTTTTTATAAAAAACTTTTTGCTAGGTTTAGGAACAAAATAAAATGAAAAATTGAAAGCTATTAAAGAGATATCCAAAAAAATTGGTGTCAAATGGAAAGGAAAATTGGAACGCAGGAGATTTAAATGTTAGTATATATTTATTAAATTGTGAATAAATGCCATTCTATTCAACTCTTTCATACAACTTCCAAATTCCTTCCTTCCAGAAACTGCTTGAATTTTCAGCTAAAAAATTTCTACGTGATTTTTTTATCCCAACCATAGAATCATTGTTTTTTCTTTAAAAAAATGGTATGAAAGGATCATAAAAATGAAACATTTTTTTTAAAATTTGTTGTACTCTCTCGAGGATATTCTGAGTAGGGGCATATCATTGTATTTTTATGGATGGCATCCATTGCATAAGCAAAAAGTAATTACTTTCGAGTGCACAATTTTCACAATTTTTTGCAATTAAAAAAGTAGATGTAGCAAATCATCCACAATGGCTTTGCTTGAGAACCCTCCTTCCAGATCACAACATTTCCAGTACCAGTTAATCATGTAAATTCTTCTGAAGATTTGCGTACCGTAATAAAGAAAGCTGTTGCACAAATGTTTATATTAATAATTTTTTTTCAAATCACTATCTTATGTATTTAGCTGAACTAAGGAATTAAAATCCCATTAAAATTACGTTTTACTTACTATTATATTTTTTTCACATTTGAGTCAAAAAGAGTGATCTTACTGTGTGTCGTTTTAATATGTCATACATGTCACTTAATATTTTCTTTCTGGTTAGTTAATTTCATTTCGTCGTATTTTTTTTCCAGATTGCTCTTATGACTGGACTCGACATTATATATTACAATATTCGCGACATCTTTATATTTTCATAAAAATGTGTTACACTTGTTAAGATTTACATATTTTCTAATTCTACTTTTTCTATGCATTTTTATTTGTACATTTCGTTTATTTATGCCATGCCTTTTCCAGCTAGGATGCTCTAGATATGTTTTTATTGTCCGTTGATTTCACATACGCTATCTATTTTGTTAATAGTGAATTTAACATTGTGCTTGACTTGCTTGAAAAACTACTTGAGATATTTAGCACTCCTTACTTAAAAATATATTTCAGTTCAATTTTCTCTTCACTCTCTATCTTTTTTATACCGTATCAAATTAGGAATCACGAATGATAGGCAGTAAACACAGAAGTAAATATTTAACGCCCATTGGAACATGGAAAAAACTTCAGCCATACTTGTATGGTCACTTTTCTTTCTGAATTAACTCCCCTAACAAATATTTCCCTTTCATGATACCATGATGTATTAGAGCAGCGATATTCAACCTACGGCCCGTGGCCCGCATGGGGCCCACTGAGTTTCTCTGAGTGGCTCGGTCGTAGTCCTTTATACAAGAAATTTTATTTTTTTTCCAGATAACGTCTTTTTTTTTAGTGTGGTGACTTTTAGTTTTTCACTATTTTGCTGTTACAAGATCCGTACTTATTATTTTTTATCAACCATTAAAATATAAAATGATCTTTCGTTCTGAAAAGAGCTATTTACTTTAGTAAAATCACAGGAATTATATATATATATTTAAATAAATTCTAAACAGAAATGCTGATTTCAGTCTGGAATTTAGCAAATACTCTTCGCTACCATCCTGCACTTAATAAATTCCTGTTATTAAAAAAAATAAATGGGGTTTTGTCAAAAGAAAAAAAAAACGAATTTTCAACGTACATAGCAGCCACTTTATAAGACAGTAGAACGTAAACAAAAGGCTTCGGGTTATACATGAAAGGAAACAGAAGCTACACTATACCTCAATAAAAAAAGGTGTAAAGCCGATTTTTTTGTGAGTGTTTGGTAGGGTGTTTAATGTAGAAGAGAAAATCCAAAACGAGAGAATTTTAATATTTTTTATCAATTTTTCACATTTTGTTGTTGTTGCTAATCCTCCAGGGTCTGACGAAGTCAGACAAGATCAATTAAATCGTTGACTCTCAAAAAGTCCAGCAAGACGGACGATGCAGCATCTAAATTGAGAGTCAACGAGTTCATATGAAGGAAGAAATGTGCAGATTCTGTTTATCCAAGGATCGGAGCACCAAATGGTAGAAGTCTGTCTCGGTTCCAGTGCCTGCTAATTTTAGCTGGACATAATGGAATGGCCTTCACGTCTAGGGTGACCCTGCCAGGAGGGAACTCTAAACGTACTTCGCCCATTCCGCCCAGGAACACCCTCCCGCCATGATGAGGCAATCAGCAGGACTTGGGAGGGTTTCGCATTTTAAATACTTTTTTATATCACCCCTCCCATTCCCATTACTCCCTATGTTGTGGACGCGTGAAATACATGCCATACGTTTTGGCCAGGTGGGGGGAAAAGTTTGAGTACCGATTTTGTACCATTAGAGTAAAGGTTTTGCAACAGCAAATTCATTGTCAAAAGAAGGATACGAGTTAATCTTTCATATTCAAGCGTTTCTAATATTTTTATTAATTTGACAAAGACCATTTTTGCCTAATTATCCGATATGAAATTTTATCTAAACTTTACAAGTACAACAAGTACAAGACGAACGTCAAATTGTTTAAAATTCAATGAAGATAACGTGATTGTCTTTATCATGTGACCATCATGAATTTAGTCGGCTGAAAGGAGTTTAAAGAACCAGGTCAAACAGTTTTATACTATTATTGACATAATTGTTTGAAGAAATAATTTATATCGTTTATAGCAATTAACCGGGCAAATTAATTTCTTCTGATAAAATCTTGTGTTTATTTCTTTATTGCAGATGCCCAGTACGTGTGCCCGGAAAATCAACAGTACAGTGATTGTGGTCTTCATGTGAAAAAAATTGCTTCAATCCTCCAGAGGCTTGTGCAGCAGTTTGCGTCAAAGGTTGCTTCTGTAATCCAGGCTATATAAGATTGTATTACTCAGATGGCCCCTGTATCCCTGAGTATTACTGTCCTATCTACTAAATTGTAGCCTTACAGCTATGAAAAGGAGCATGAATTAAAAATATCAGAATCAGTATCAACTTTTCAAACTATAATAATTGATTAACAATAAAAAATATCATCTATCTCTTGTCATTGTTTGAATCTCACACATATTTTATGACAAAGCCTCGAAAATATTTGTTGCTGAAAAGAACATTTAAATCTAGGTATTTTTGTTCACAAGAAAAAACTTGGAATTTTACATTGTTTTATCAATAATTTTAAACTGCATTTTTAAAAAACGAAAATGATACGAAATGAGTCTCTTTTTCGTTTTAAACTTTAGTTTAATTATTAATTTTTATTGTAAACATAAGCATTTAATTTGATTCCCGTTTAGCTCGATTTAAGTGATGGTACAAATATATTATTTTAAATGCAAAATGTAACATGTTGATTTTTAGCATATTTAGAATAACGAGAGAGGAAAAACACTTTTCAATATACTAATGCAAGATTTAATTTAAAAACAAAATTTAAAAATTGTAAGAAAAGTTAAGGAATTTGATTATACATTACAAAATTAGATTTGGCAATTATAATTCTATTTCTAATAATTTAAAAACTATTGAATTAATTTTTTTAAAAAATGTACTTAGATGTTATATAATAGCTATATAAATATTTTATTTCATTTTATCTTCCTAACTTTTGGATTTTTAAAAAAATTTGGATATGTTTTTTTTAAAATTTATGGCTATTTTTTAAATTTAAAAATTCCTAGTTAAAATATTAACTTATTTTTTCGATTTTTAATATGTTTAGCAGAAAAAATATTTTTCAGTAATTCATGATATATATATCTTCTTCGTTTATTTTATATAAAGATAGGATTATATGAAATAAATTAGGTCATATTTGATAACTTTCAAGTTAGTACGCCTACACTGAGTGTTTGATTGCCACAGTGAAACTGAGGAAAACAAGTTCAGATGAAATAGTTTTTTGTAGTTTTGATTTACAACAGCATTGATTATACTTTTAAGGCCTTCTTTAAAAATATGTTTTGAGGACAGTAAAAGTAAATTAATTTTTGTTTTATATTGAGATTATATTAATTTGATTCTGAAAGTAAAAAGTCAGTTTGTCAAGTTATTATTTTACGATTTTAAAAACTTAAGAATTTCTGAAAATTTTTCCAGTTTTTGTAAAATGCACAAATTTAAAATTTTTTAGTCATTCTAAGTGATTTATGTTTTTTAGATTATTTCAAGTGAAAATTAGTATGGATTTGAAAATCTGTTTCATTGTTCATTTTTAATAATTATTTTTCTATCTAAACCTGGAAAAAATACGAAAATTTTTAAATAATAATTTTAGTACTTTTTTCAAAATATATTTATATAGTCTCAGACTTAAGTCATTTTTAACTTTTGCAGAACATATATTTGGGAGTATATACAAAAAAATTTCATGACTCTATTTTGAACAGAAAATAAGCCTTAGGGATTAGAAACACTAATATCTTCAAAATTGAAGTCAGAGAAATAAATATTTAAAGTTAGTAAAGACACCAGGAAAATTTAATATTGCCAGTAAAGCTCTAAATTTTTAATATATTTCTTTCCAACTTAAGTTCTACATTAAAACGCTACTTTAATTAAAAATGACTAGAAACATTTTCTTCAATTCAAAATAAAATTTTACATAATATTGATATTTATAATTGATATTATATTGATAAATATAATTTAGCCTATTATAAGCACAATCTTTTCGCAAAACGTTTAAACACAAAGCATTTATATGTACACAAAAATAAGGATACTAGCTTAAGCTAAAAATTACCAGGATTGTACACAAAATTTAATTTATTTTTCAGTTTTAAATCGGGAAAGCTTAGTAAAATTGAATTTTAACTGCGCAAATTTAAAATACTAAAATATAGTACTACAATATGTTTACTGTAATGTAGTTTGTTACATCATGAAAAGATTCAGTTTTATCTGCAATATTTGAATTCCATATACTCGTATTCGGAAATCTAAATTCAGTATCTCAGCTGAGGGCTGATTTTTAGATACATCTATTTTCAGTAGTATTCCATCTCTTCGAAATATTGTTTCTCATAGCAACCTGAGAAACTTTTAGCCATGGCCTTTTCTCAATAGGAAAAAATTAATGATAAAGCTTCTAAGTTATGTAAACGATTTTTATAACGAAAATTTGCCTTAAAATCAATATTAATTAAATAACTATGTGAACTCAAAAAACTCAAAACATAATCAAGCGGAAATAATTTTAATAATGAAAATAGAAATTAATAACTATTCCACAATGAAAGAGTTGATTGTGTTCAAACATATTTTAAGTAATTCAATTTAAGAGGCTTTAAAATGAAACCAAAACCTTAGCCTAGAAATCTTCAAACATCTTAAATACTCATTTGTCATCAGATCTGAATTTTAGTGGTAAGCTTCCAAATGACTATAACACAAGAAAATACAAAAATATATTTTTTTGCACAAAATAAATTTGTGTTTTTATGCCATATTTTTTAATATTTATGAAATTTGTAGGGTATTGTACAGCTTTAAAAATTAAAACTAATTAAATAAAGTAAAATTTCCCAAATTTTTTATTTGAGAGATTGGCATAAAAACTCTGTCATAGAGTCATTTTTATTACTATATTTATTTTGATTTTCTATGCACATATGTTCTATTTTAAGAAAGTAAATAACGAAACATCTCTGAACTACTGAAAATTGAATTTTTTTGCTATAATCTCAATACAACTCAGGTTTTAATTTTTACAGATGCTTCTATTAATGTCTGTATTAGCATAAGTTTGAAAGTAAACGTATTGTTTGTAAATTTCATTTCACCAGCATTGATTATTTAAATTCTTTACATTAAAATCATAACGGTTTTTATAGAGAAATTTTTAGATACGTTGGGTTTGACTTAAAATATCGTCATGTCGTGAAAGAACTGATCAACGTACAATAAAAGTTGATAATCAGTAGGTTATAATTCAAGAAATTTGAGAAGGTGGGTTAAAATCTTTATATCAAATCCCATTATTTTTTCTGCGAGTGGTGGCAACATCATGAAGCTCGCTTTATTTTGATGGAGAATAATACCCTGGACATCGATGTCACTGAACCTCTTTGGGAACCAGTGTGCATAGCATTCTATTTAATTGCAGATAATATAAAGCAACATTGATTTTTTGTAATGAAAAAGGACATTTCAGTGAATTATTCTCCACACATCTCACACATGATCAGTAAAATCTTCTTCATGGATTGAATTTCTAAATTTGACGTCGATTCAAGGGATTCAGGAAGAGCCGATACAAAGTGCGTTCATATTTTATGTCACGGTACACAACACATTTTTTATCTGAGGTAACAATTTCATCCACCTTACAAATTTGATTCAAGCCGTAAGTGAGTGTTTAATTAATATCACATTTTGAAGCTGTTGTTGGTGTTGCTTTCCCCTTTACTGACGGTATCAGATCGAGACTCGCGAAATTCATCATGGTGAAGGGAAAGTTCTACGCCTTTAGTTATCCGTAGCTTTGAGCACCATACAGATGACAGTAAAATTTGGCTCAGATTTTGAAGCTACACTAGAGTAATTGAGAAGGAAACATATTTCTACCACTATCAAGTGAGAAGGACTAAATCAGGGCTGATACACCACTTTTAGAACTTCCATTCCGTACCAACGTGAGGTCTCTGTTCATTTAAAAGGAAAATTGTTATTAAAAAAACTTATTACTCATTTGAAGAAAAAATATTTAAAACAGAGCCACTGACTTGCACTAAATCTGTTTCAACAAAAATAATAATACATTAATGTAAATAGTAGTACTTTTAGTACTTTTTTGGTTAATAAGAAAAATCTCAAAGAATTTTCCATTTCTTTTTCTTAAATTTAGCTTCTATCATCACACTCCTCGTCGTGCTTTCAAATTCTTCTTCTAAGTAGAACTGGGAAAAGAAAGTCTTAACTCGAATAATTATTTTCTTCTCCGGATTTATTTTGAATATGATAGCATAAACAAAAAAAGTTACTTTATCCAGAATAATCATCAGAAATTATTTATGCTTTGATTTTGTAAAATACACCTTAATAATATTTTAAGATTTAGATTTGAACAATAAGAAATCAAAGTTTTTTGGGGGAAATGATGCACTTACAATTCTTTCACATAATGTTTCTTTTTAATATACTTATATTTAATGATGAGCCAATTGAATAAGATAAATTCGTTATGTTTATTATTATTCAAAAGGAAAGCTTTCTTCTCGAAAATAAATACACAGAAGTGCTAAGTAATTTTAGAAATACAACGAAATCATTTTAGAAATAAGTGGCATTTGTACACTTTTCTTAGAAATAAAAGAAGGTTAGTGTATTCAAGAATTGTTAGTTTCCATCAATTTTCCTGAAATTTTTTATTGAAAAAGTTTTAATGTTTAAGACATAAAATTAATTATAAAAAACTAAATGTTATTTTCTTACTAACAAGAAAAATTGATAAAGATTTAAACTTTCATTAAGTATAACTATGTTCTTAAAATGATCAATTATTCGCTTTTGTGAATTTCAGCTATTTTTTCTTTAACAAATGTCCAGTTGTACATGTTGTCTCTTTCCATTCCGAAAAAACCAAGTATACCCAAAGGTAACTTCCAGTGATACATTTCAATTATAAAAGAATTAAAAGGCCACACTACTGTCTTTGCAAGCTGTATAAAGCAACAGGAACATCCATTTCACAGATAATAATCGCCCAGTGACTTAATGCAGGTTGCCTGTTTGCCAGATGCCCTGTAGTTTTCATCTCTTTGACTGTGAACAACAAAATGAACATCTAGGATGGCGATGGGAACACATGTTCTTGGACAGAAGATGATTGGGGGCGAGAGTTCTCTTCAGTGATGAGTAGAGATTCGTCTGGACTGTGACTCTAGAAGTGTTCTCATTTGGAGAGAACCCGGGAGTCTATAGCGGCCCTCTAACATTGTCAAAAAGACCACTATAGTCGAGGTAGTCTAAGGATCTGGGCACGCATCATGGCAGACAGGCATACCGATCTTCATGGGTTTCATAGAGGTACTCTGACCGATATGAGGTACAGGGAAGAGAGTCTTACACCCTTTGAGAATTTTTGCGAAGCATGTGGACCAAATTTCATCTGTATGGACAAAAAAGCAAGCCTAACCATGGCTCAGTTGGTGGAAGAATATCTACAATTGGAGAACCAGTTCCAACGACTATCAATAAGGGCTCTAGTTTACCTTGGTGCAAGAGGGTGTGCGTTTGTCTCAGGGATTACTAAGGACCCTGGTAAACAGTATGAAACTTCTATATAAGACATGTTTTTCTCTGACTGATAAGGTGTCGGTCAGCTGCTGTGCACGACAAGTAACTAGTTTATTTTCTGAGGGTGCAGGTTGTGCCCAGACTTATTTTTCCATATATCGGTCTCATATAGGATGATCATTGGGCCAGGTTTGGTTTTATTTGTGTCAGTTTTTTTTCATTGCGAATAAAACATTTTTCTCTTCAATTTTTTTTCCACCTGGGTATAAACAAGAGTTCTCGAGCTATTCCTTTCCTCAGATATCGCAAGAATTTTTAGCTTGCTGGTAATATACGGAAACATAATTAAAGGAAACGAAAATACTGTCTAAATGTTATTTTAGGCAGAATATATAGGAAAAGAAAATATGCAAGAGGAACAAAGTAACACAGACATGATTTTTACGAATTACTTGTAGAAATTCACGTATATTGTAGGGAAGAGGCTCCCAACCTGTGGTACGTGGAGTCTCTTATGGAACACTGAGATTTCTATCTTTTAAAGACTCCGAAAGACTGGCTTTAAAGTCGGTAAAAATGGAGTTCAAAGATTCCGTTACATACAAGTGAAGGTTATAAAAAGGTGTTAAAAAGAAGACCACATTGTCTCTGCAGCATCCAAAATAAGAAATTCTTCTATCTTGTCACAATAATTTTTCTAATAATACTCTTTAAATTAAGAATTATACACCAAATGACGTCGTTTACAATATCTGCTGCTGCTGTCTGCCCATTTATATAAATACAATAGAGCCTTATTAGTCGTTATGTTTGGTCAGTACGTCCTTAATAAAAAGTCGGCATTCAATAAAAAAGCCCAGAAAATGAGCCAAATATATAGCAACTAATTTTCTATAGTACAAGAAACATCTTTTTTGTACCAATAGAAAGCAAAATGGTAAATATTCCAGAAATCATTCAAATCAATATGTGCATCACTTACATAACATGTATTAGGTTGGACACATATGCTTTAGACATAACGATCAAGACTCATTTTCAGAGACCTTTGCGTTTATTATTTAGGATTTTTAATGAAATTTTAAATTTAGGTAACATCTGATATTAGGAAGTCTAGCTGAATGAGTATTTACAGTATTAACTAAGCCTTGAAAATATCCCCCCCACACATATATGTTGGCGTTTCTGTTTATATGAGAAATCACTATTACAAATAAGTAAAACAATGCACGTGCATTTTATTTTCCGCATCATAAATGACATTTATCTATCATCTAATATAAATGAACTGAATTTAATATATTTTATTCTTTTTATAACAAAAAGAAAAAAATTATTTTATTATTCAAAAAAGAAAGGTACGAGTAAAGTGTGGAATTTGCAGCATTTTAAAATTCATAAAAGGATCTATACCGACATCAAATAGATTTCTAAATTTATAAATGTCTCATTTAATCAAGGTTCCTTTCTAGAAAGAAATGGTTTTTTTAATTTACAAAACACTAAACAGACCTGGCTTAACATTTGCATTCGAAACTTGGACAGTACCAAATCTGTAGGAAAATACAATTTTTTTAATTTTTGAAATGAAGATTCTACGGAGTATATACTTGGTGGTATAAATGAAAATAATAATTGGAGATGGAGATTTCATTTTGAACTATACAGAATATACATACAATATGACATTATTAAATGCATTAAAATAAATAGGAACTGGGTGGCCCACTTGACTCGAACACAATAAAAAAGTTATGGCCTTTTAAACTACTGGAGCAAGAAGGCTGGGAAGACGACAGTTGAGATGGGCTGATTTGGTGCAATCTGATTGCTTTTCTTTCAATGAATGAAAAGAAAGAGAAATCAAAGATCAATCAGAAGTCATTATGGAAAAATCTTCAGAGGAAGGCAAAGTCATTTATGATGAGAATTTTTATGTTTTCCCTGACCACACATTTGCACAAAATGAGCTTCAGCAACAAAAATTTAAAACTCTATTTATAGAAGAATGAAGAGGGTAAAATATTAAAGGTTAAATATCTATAGATCATGGCACAAAACTTAGAATAACTATAGATTAATACAGAATGTTTTAAACCAGTACCTGCTTAACTTATAGAAATTGGAAGCATAATAGACTAGCTTTGCGTGAAACAATATTTGACACATACAAAAATAGATAAATGTGAGTATCTCAGTAGCGCACACAGGAATTTTTCAAGGGGGGGGGGCAGAGTCAAAAGTCCACTAGTCTCGTATCATGCTCCAATACCCCACCAAACATATTCTTTTGATTTTGTCAATTTTCGGGTGCAAAAAAAAGTAAAAAATTAATTATTAAGTGAATAAATAGCATTAAATAATAATTTTAATAATTAAAAAATATACTTAATTAAATTTTACGCACTATATACATAGTATTATAATCAATCGAGAAAAAAAATCAAGGGCTTTGGGGGAGGGGTCCGATCCACGGTCTCCCCCCCCCCCTTGTGTACGTCACTGCTGAGGATCAACACAAAAGTACCGTATTTTTTCAAATTTAAAACGCACCTCAAATTCACAATAAGTTTTTATGAAAAAGTGAAATTAGTGTAAAATGTTTTTTTCGATATCTGATGTTTACGAATTAAAATGAAACCTAATAAGAAGGGAAGAATTAACTTTTTTCATCAATATTAAAACTTTAAAATACATACATGAGCCTTTAATTGCTTTAAACGCTAGTTTCATGTTCCTTTCCCCATCCAACGAATGCATCTATCTTTCATTCTAAGCCACACGAAAATTCATTCTAATCTATACATACCCGTTTTACAGTAGGGGGAAAAATGAGACTGATATTTGGTTAAATACGGTATTTCAATATATTTTTCTTTCAAAAACTCTGGAATTATTACTTAAATAGACACACAGTTTTGCTTTTTACACTCCATAACTTCATAATAGAAATTTCCCAGATCATTTAAAAATTTCCTAATTTTTCCAAATACGATACGTTAGAAATAAGATTATCTGCAATTTTTCATGTTTGTCCATTTACTTACATTTGTAATTTACGCATTCACATTTTATTTCAGTATATGAAACGCAGCTTTAACAAACAATCAAACTCCAAACGAAATCTGTCTAAAGCGAAAGTTGTGTAAATTTATCTGCGTGCGTGTAAAATAAACTGTGGAAGTTATCATGAAATTTACTAATTTATCTTTCGTACCTTTCCATTGAAAAATATCATATTTATTTCAGTTTGGAATTCTGTTGTTTTTTTATAAATTTATGCTGAATAATCAAGCTGAGTAAGCAATAAATTACAAAGTACAAAAATATTTGCAAATTACTTTCGTGATAAGTTTGTCGCAAATCGAAAGAATTATCTTTTTTTTCCCGTGGGAAATATATATATAAATATCGCATCATTTATGTTTTCTCTCTCCAATTTAACAAAACATTATATTTCTTTTATATTAAAGAATCAATTTTATTTTTTAATAACAAAAACTGTTTAATTTTAATTGCTTTTTTCTCATAAAAAAAAGAGTACGATATTAATTGAATTTTATACGGAAACGAAAATATTTGTAATTATATGATAAAGCTATTAGTCACATTAAAAAAGGGGGCATGCATATTAAGACATAAATTTTTAGGATAGGGTAATGCATTCTGAACTCTTTTCAACCGTGCATTATTGATTAAACTGCATTTAAGAAATATATGTAATCATAGAACATTTTAGGGAAATGATTATTTGGAAAAAAGCTTTATTTTTAGAGACTTCAAGAGCTTTTAATAAAGCCAATTTCGAAATTTTTATTATATATATATATATACAGGGTGTTGCCGAATTCGATCGACATTCAGAAGGGTGATAGTAGGCAGCATGGAGACGACAGATCGACATAGAAAAGGGGGTAGCAAACCACGTTTAGTCCGTGAAAATCGAGATAACAGTAGCCGTCCGGAGAATGATCAGCTCTACAAACGGAGTGGTTACACGAATGCGGATATTTAGAGCACCATTGTAGGGTTGAAGAAATCTTCTAACTTCTCCCGCAGTTGCCACAGGGAGTACCTACCACTGCGCACCAGATTGTGTGGTTCATACATGATGGTGCACCAGTACGTTTTTTGATTATTGGGCGTAACTACCTCCATGCTACATATTCCGGGATGTGAAATGGAATCGCGGATCTATTGATTATCCTCCACACTTCCCAGGCCTCAATCCCTTGAATTTCTTCTTTTGTGTCCACATGAAAACGAAACGCTTGGGCAGGAGACGCCGTTGGTGACAAGTGAGGATCTCATAGCAGGGATCGTCATCGCTTCAGCTGATATTGCCAGCACATCGGAGTTGTTTGAACGCGTCCGATAATTCTTCATCCATCGGAGTCACCTTTTCTACGGCGTACGCGGCCGCAAGTGTGAACAATTTCTTTGACAATCAGTTTTCGGTGCATTTCTAACTTCGAGCCGTGTTTCATTGTTCGTATTGTAATGCGTTGTTTAATAAATGTATTTTCTACCTCTTATTGCCCCTTTTCATTCCACTCGACATCACATAATTTATAACTTTTTTACGAATTACTCCGACTACACGGGGTTTGCAACTCATGTTCTATGGTCATATGCTTACTGTTTAAACTCAGTGGCGCAACATCCAATGAGGGCCAAGGCCGATTTTGCCAATCTCAGTATACTTGACCTTGGCCCTGAGGTGCATGAACAAAAGTGAAAGTCAGGTTGTCAGTCTGACGTGAAACCCCCTGTATTAAGTTTCCATGCAAGCTTGGTACTCATTTATCGACCCACTGAAGGATAAAAGGCTGAGGCAACCTTGCCTATCCCGGGGTTGGAATCTCACGTCTGTGGTGTGGAAGCGCAATGAACTACCACTCAGCCACTGGGCTTTTTTGCTTACTATCATTAATCTGAATTTCTCGAATTCTACGATATCCTTGTGTGTGCTTGTGTGTGTGCGCGCGCGTGTGTGTGAAATGCTTAATGTTGTAGGAGAGCATTATACTGAGCTGTATAAGTGAGCATTGCATTATCAGAACTTTCTTTTGCACACAAAAGAGTTTGTGTGATTAAGTTTTAGTGTCATGATCATGGCCACTTGATTGAAACTGACAATCAAGGAATACGATGTGAGGTTTGAAGTGAAAGCATGGGGTATTCGGCTAAGAAGGTGTTAGTAAAATCAACATTTCTCATCCCACCATATGAAGAATGTGCCAGGAGCATATGTGTACACGCATTACCTACCATCATAAGCAGTGGGCAGAGGCTAAATGTATCTTTTCGATGACAAAAACCGGTAACACCGCTGTGAAGTAGTCAGTATCAGCAGACAAGTAACTACATCAAATAACAGCAACAATCACTGTAGGACATGAGATAGACATTTTTGTGAGGATACTACAATGAAATTTAGTGTCGGTGAGATACGGAAGTAGAAGAGAGAGAGACAAACTTGAGTGCCCATATTAACAAAGTGACATCATTTGAACACTTCTGCTGGACTGGTGAACATATTAATTAAATCCTAGACTACACATAAATTTATATATATATATATATATATAAAATTGAAAATATTGCTTAGTCATACGAGTCACAATTTCAGTAGAGAAGAGCTGATTTAAGAGCACGAGTATTGAAGAAACATTGCGAGACTGTGGACTGAAGTTGTATGTAGGGCATTTTGAAGCTGGTGGTGGCTGTTTCTAATGGCAATGACTGAGTTTTCTGATCATACAGAAAACCAATCATTGACTGTAAATATTTATTGCGAGATCGTTGTAAATCATTTGTCGTCGTTCACTGACATCCTGCGCCCAAACGAAGATTAAATTTTTCCAGAAAGCAATGAACCATGTCACCGGAACAAAATCCTTAGCATTTGTTTTCTGGAACAATTTGAACAATTTCAAGAAACAAATTACCCTTTTACACTGCTGGCCACCGTAAATGTAACACCAAGAAAGACAAGAGACGGCACAACAAAATTTATTTTGTAGATAACATGTTGACCAAGTAACAAATGATTAAATTTATAAACTTCTGCGAAGTGTGGTTACTGGCAGAATCAGTAGCCAGTGTAGCCGCCATTGTTAGAGATCACCACTGATCTCCAACATTGATTCAAAGTATTGATTCAAAGAGACTTTGGATGTGTTCTTGGGGAACATCAGACCAAGCAGCTTCCATACGTTGCCAAAGTTGATCTGGTGTGGCAGCTGGAGGTGTAATCTGGGTCAATCGTTGAACAACCATGGAACACATGTTTTCTATCGGCGAAAGATCCAGAGAGTGAGCCGGCCAGGGAAGCAATTCAATCTGATGATTGACGAAGAACCTTTGGACAATGCGTGCCACGTGTGGTCGAGCATTATCCTGTTGAAATATGGCTGTGGCCAAGCCCTGAAGGAAAGGAAGGACAACTGGCACCAACACCTCGGTGAGGGAGAGAATACTAACATTGCTCTGATTAGCAACACGAGGGCTTTTGGCGACGGTCCGCGTAATTTTGAATCATGGTCAAGTGACGCGGACGACACCTCAGCTGGCACCCCCTTCTCCTAACTAACACACCCCACCAACGGGAGGACATTTGAGCTCTCGACAGTTTTAACGTGCATCACGCCCCTACACGGCGGGTCTTTAGTAGTTCTAGGATCGATGAGCCATGATCCGATGCCTAGACCACCCGGTCACCACGGCCATCCAACACCTCGGAGATGTAGAGCTGGCTGTTTAAAGTACCGGCATTGCGTACTAGAGGAGTGCGAGAGTGATATCCAATACCACCCATACCATAATACCCGGTGCAGGAAAGGTGTGGTGGTGCATAACGCAGCTGTTCAGCATCCTCTCTCCAAAGTGTCTCCAGACTCGAATCCGACCATGGTGTTGTTGTACACAGATTCGTTACTCGTCAGTAAAGACACCTTCATTCCATTCTGCCACCCACATCCTTCTTTAGTCGCACTATTGGTGGCGGAGACGTCTGTGGTTCTGCGTCAAGGGTAGATCAAGCAATTGACGTATTGCGGACAGACCACTTTACTAAAAACGGCGTCGAATGGCACGCGCAGACACTGATTGTTGCGTTACAGACTCAATGTGCTGCGCTATGGTTCGTGATGTGACTGAGCGATCCGTCACTGCCATGTGCACAATTTCCCTGTCCTCACGTGAAGTGGTGCACAGAGGTGGATGCGATCAACCACGTCGGTTCGTCTTACTCTCCTGCATCCAACGGTCACATTCCGCATTACAGTTGTTTGGTTTCGTCCAACACGACTACCGATTTTCCTGAAAGATAATCCACAGTCTCGGTAGGCCACTATCATTCCTCTGTCGAACTCGGATACTTGATCAAAAGCTGATCGCTGTTTTATACGAGACATAACTGATCGTTTTTTGAAAAACCCACAAGAAAAACACAATTGCCGAACTTGAAATCGTCAAAATCTCCAAGCCTTAAATAGCGCTTTGATGTGGCGCCACAGCATGCGTGATGTGTGTCTGCACTGAAATTCTAATCATTTGCATATCTCACCTCCACTAATGCATGTTGTAAATTTCATGTTATTTGCGTGCTTCCTTCAGGGTGTTGCATTTACGGTGGCCAGCAGTGTAGATCATCACATATGGCGAAAGGTCACACACACAGTTCGCAAAAAAAACTTTTGACCCAACAACATATTACTGATTGTGAATGGTTGTAGAGGCATCGTGAAGAAATATTTCTTCAGGGGACTATTACTCGTTGAGTCAATTTTACGTGGAATAGCTGCATTTTTCTGCGGAAATGGAAATTCACACGATATAAAGATATAGTACATGAATTTTGACACTTCATTGAACATGGTTTATATAAACATTTTCGTAAAGCACTGATATAGGAAAAGGTTGTTATAATTTAAAACTATATGTATAATTTAGAAAGGACTTTTTAGATATTTTCACTCTCGTTTAAACGTGTTTTTAATAGGAGAACAGCATACACAGATTTAGTGTTTAATATGTTAATTATATTAATGTCAGAAAAGCAAAATATATTATTAAATCATTTGTATATTGGAGTATTTACAAGGAAAAAATTTTGATTTTAAATTATATCAACCAGAAAATAATGTGTTTCTAACGGAATCTGTTTGATTTAATTTTAATACCTTAATTTAATTTACAAAAGAACTAACAACTAGTTTTCATTTATTAATAAGTCTAATATATATAATAGGCAGAGTGTTTTGTGTTTCTATAAATAGGCTGTTAATTTATTTATATTCTTATCACTGCAATATATTAATTTCAAATAGATATCCGTAATTTTTATTTTCCTTTTCAATTTACAAGCTTATAAATGCCATATTTTGCAACTGAAAAAATAAATTTCTATTTTAAACTTCAGAATTTATGATATATTAATTCATTCGGTTGAATAAAATTTTTCAGAAAACCTACATTACACATCTCATTGAAATTAGAGAAATATGACTAAACCCTCGTAAGTTTCTGGATGAATATGATAATTTACACCAGTCAATATCTTTAGAACATCAAAATGATCTATTATACATTTTTCGCAGTTTAATGGGCGCATTTAAAATCTTTTACTGAAAGTGTTTGACAAAAATGTTTTAATAGATTTTAATAAAAAGTTAAAACATATATATTGCAATTATTTGTGAAATCATTTATATGTAAGTGTTGCCTTTCATTATTGGAATAAGCTTATATTTATTTAGACAAATACTGGAATGCAATTGCGTATCGCTTTTTTTCTTTTCCGACTTAACTCAGACACCCAGCTGCGAAATTCAAATATTCTATAGGATGGGGAAAAAATTTAAATTTCTTTGATCCGTCTCCTATTGCATCAATAACGTTTACTTATTTCCAAACATAGTATGTATATAAGTTCCGAAGAGAAAACTAAAATGTATCAGTTTGAAATATAACGAAGAAATGGCAAAGTCATTAATTGCACTCACTGTCCTCGTTTTGGCTCTCTCTGGCATTATAAGTAAGTTTCGTCAAGTTCTTTATTATAGAAAAGCATGTTAAATAGTTTTGTAAAATTCTATTTTTCAAATGTATTTTATTGATATTTATTGAAGGTCTTTACTTATATCACTTCAGTATTTGTTTCAAAAAATACTTTAAATTCATTAAGCATTATTATAAGTTCATTCAAATTAAATTTCCATTCAAGTATATTACATTGCTTTAAGCCATACCTTGTATTAAAAAAGTCTACTATTTGTTTGTTTTAGAATTATGAGTTAATTTGTCGATAAACGTATGAAATATTTCGTCCGAATTGCATTGAAAGATAAGGCATTGACAGAAAATAAATCATGAATAAAGTATCAGTATAAATAAAAGTTCTAAATTCAGATACGAGACGTGTCTGAAAATTAAGAACGTTTCGTTCTACTACAACCGCAGTGTTAGTATTGGAGTTAAACCCTTGCACATACGTCTCTAGTTGATTGTCAGTAAAGTAACGCCATAACTGTGAGATGGTGTTGTTCTTAAGCGTGTTAAGGAACGTTCAAAAAGTTAAAAAGGATTGCTGATCCAACCGATTGTGAAAAGCGTTCGGTAATCCGTTTCATTTTTAACGCGAATAATGTTAACCCATTTTAAATTAATGGTAAACTTGTTGGACCTAATGGTGAGAATGTAATAAGGGTAGAAATAGTGAGTATATCGAAGCGACATTTCAACGAGGGGCGCATCAACGTTAATGACGAAGCAGGTGGGACACGAATGGGTTTGCCTTCTTTTATCGTTAATGGTTTAGAGAGCTGAAAACTGAATGAGAAAATTTGCGAAAATTGATAGTTCACAATCAGATTGATTTTTGGTGAGGTTCAACAAAGAAATGTTCAGCATTAACTCCTTTCACTGGCGGTTTTTTTTTTGTTTTAGTTTTAGTAGAGGGTATAAACAATTTTTGGTTTCCCGATGGGACAAATGTCTGAAGAATGGTGTTGACTAAATAAAAAAATAGTTTCCGCCATGCTGTTTCAGGTACTAGACATATTTTGTAATTTTGAAGATTCTGTAAATGATAATTAAGGAATGTAAAAAAAAACAATTAATGTTATTTTATGCAGTAAGTTAACTATTTATATACAAATTTGGGAATTATTCATACTACTTTATTAAGTATGCGCTAAGGAAACTTTTCATAAAAAAATTTTTGCTTTGTTTAGGAACAAAATAAACTGAAAAATTAAAAGCAATTTAAGAGCTATCCAAAAAACTGAAGCCGATTTTAAAGGAAATTTGAAACGTAGCAGACTTAAACTTTAGTATATACTTATTAAATTATATAAATACCATTTTTCAACTATGTAACTTTCTCCATCTTTCATACAATTTAAAAAAATTCCATCCTTCCAGAAGCTGTTCAATTTTTCAGTTAAAATATTTTCTATGTGATTTTTTTTCTTAACCAAAGAATCATTGTTTCTTCTATTAAAATAATTTTGAAATGATCGAAATGGGTAGAAATCAGACGGCACGAGTTCTAGGAATAAGGGTAGAATATTCCAACTAATCCCAACAACTTCTGTCGCATTACAGACACATGAGGACACTCTTTGTACTGATGAAGGATAATGTCCTTAAAATTCGCTAGATCTGGACGTCTTTGTTTGGTTTCTAACTTTGATTCATCTAATTGGTAACAATAGTTATCTTAATTTATCATTTTAGTATAAAGGCTCATGAGGCAGGATTCCTTTCCAACCCCGCCAAATATAGAAAAAGATCTTCACGCAATTAATATAATTCCTACCCTTCTTCTAATATTAAATGGCAATTGCTTTCATAAAACGGCATGAAAGGATCATAAATATAAAACATTTTTTAAAATCTAAAATTTGTTGTAATCTCTCGAGGATATTCTGTGTATGAGCTTACATTTGTATTTTTTATGGATACACATTCATTGCATAAGCAAAAAGAAATTACTTTCTGTGCACAATTTTCGAAATTTTTTGTTTATATCAAAACAGTAGATGTTACGAATCACTCATAATGTAATGGTTTTGTTCAGAAAGTCTCCTTCCTGATCAAAACAGTTCTAGTGTCAGGTAAACATGTAAATTCTTCTGAAGATTTGTATGTCGTAAGAAAGAAAGTAGAGCACACAAAAATGTATGCTAGAAAATTTTTTCGAAACACTATCTTATGCATTTCGCTAGTCTAAGGAATTAAATCCCGCTAAACAAATTAAACCTTTATAATATGTTTTCCGTATTTGAATCAAAAAGTGTGATCTTTTACTGTGTATCAATATAATATATTATACAAGTCACTTTTAATATGTTCCTTCTGTTTAGTTAATTTCATTTAGTCGTATTTGATTTCCAGATTACTCTTATGACTGGACTCGGGTCTAATTAAACCGTATATATTACAATGTTCGCCATTTTTATATTTTCATAAAAAATGTGTTACACTTATTATGATTTACATATTTTCTAATTCTACCTCTTCTATGCCTTTTTATTAGTACAATCCGTTTATTCATGACATGCCTTCATCAGATTGGATTCTCTTCATATGATTTTACTGTTCTTTGGTTCTACATTCACTGTATATATTTTTAATAGTAAATTTACCATCGTGCTTGATTTTTTTGAGTAACTACTTGAGATTCTTAGCACTCTTTACTTTAAATTATATTTCAGTTCAAGTTTTTTTCACTCTCTATTCTTTCATACCGTATAGAATTAGGAGTCATGAAAGGCAGCAAACACATAAGTAAACACTTTACGCACTTTGAATCATGGACAAAATTTCGGCAATTCTTGAATAGTCACTTTTCTTTCTGAATTAACTCACATAACATATATTTCCATTTCATAATACCTTCATGTACAAGAGTAAATGTTTTCTAACACTAGATTCATGTCAAAAAAAGGATACGAGTTAATCATTCCATTTCAAGCGTTTCTAATATTTTTATTAATTTGACAAAGTCCTGCAATATGACCCATTAAATAGATGTAACTCCAGGAATTCTTTAAAATTTCTACTTTTTTTTTACATGTCATAAAAAGAAAACAAATTATATGTAAACAATCAATTAAAAAGAATCTAATTTGCAATTGAATGCATTCCTCTAGTAAAAATTATAGATTAAAAAAAAAACTTAAAAACACTCTTTATAGTAATCAAAATGAGCTGTAACTTAATCTTTTAGTCACCAAATCTGGAAATGGTATCTGAAGTTAGTCCCCAGAGGAGGGATGGGTTCTGTAAATGGTTTACCGTTAATCCTGATGATCCTGATAGGGACCATGGAGCAAAGTTGTTAAATTATTGTATTGTCATCGGTCCTGGTAAAGTGGCGAAATTTTGAATTAATCTGATATTTTATAAAGTAGGTAAAAATCGATTTTTGAGATTCCGTTAATATGCAGGTGAAGCTTTCAAAATGGTGTTAAAAACCATTTTCATTTATTTGATATTTTTCAGAATCGTCGTCATCGAGATCAAAATGTAGCTCCATTTTCATTCAGAACAAGGTTTTTTTAGCTTTATCTAAAATGCTATTGAGCTAAAAAGATTTCTAACAACAACAAAAAGAATTTCTCCCCTTTGTGAATTTATACCTCACAATTTAAAATAATCCATAATACCCAAAGATTTATCAGGCATTAGAAATAAGTACAGATTTTATGAAGAAGAGTAAAAGATATAGGTTTGGTGCTCGTTAGGTATAATATGCAATTTTGCTCTTATTTTATCGAACACATTCTAAGGAAATTGAATTGATCATAATCCCTCTTTTGTAATTTCTTTAAGAAGTGAAAAAAAGTATGGAACAATTCGAAACAATATATTAAAGCAACAAGTATATGATCATTTCAATAAATTAAAAAATGAACAGATGAATTATTGTTTGAGTAGAGCTCCAATATCTAGATGATCTAATGACATAACGTAAGCATGGCGCCTCAGTGATTAGACAAATAAATTTAATGGTATTCTACAATTTCATTTTATTACAGTAATGAATAGGTAAGTAAATGATTAATTGAAATCTTTATAATGAAAATAAATTCTGAATATTTTTCACAAGCGCATTCCCTTATATGGGGCAACTGATTTTAAAACATCGTACTATAAATACATACTCAAAATAAAATAGAATTTTTGAAATACTGCAAAGAAGACAATATTTTAAAAATGAAATCATA
>BMAO01037413.1:0-20673 GCA_019973975.1 Trichonephila clavata | reverse complement strand
AATCCAATCCACATTAGACAGTATTGATAATTCGATTATAGTAAAGAATAGCTTGGATATCATTAAGTACATGCAAGATAAAAAAATTACTTCTATTCACACCTATGACTTTGAAGATTTATTTAATTCCATAGATATTGGGATATGGTTAAAATTCTCAAAATAGCCTATAACAAATATTATTTGAATAAACTAATTAAGTATGATAAATATCTTTCAATTATTCATCTAGTACTATATGAAAATTATATTTTTCACAATAACTCTTATTATCGGCAAATTAAAGGTCTTCCACAAGGAGGACCTGCGAGTAACTGTTTAGCCAATATTTATCTGCACTTTTATGAATATGATAACATTAGTATAGATTCTTGTTACTTTATTAGATACATAGATGACTTAATCATCTTTAGTAATATAGTAAATTTTGTTCCTAGTTTTAAATATTATCCCCTATGTCTTAAATTATTAAAAACCAATTATAATAATGACTCTGCAAACTTTTTAGACCTACAATTAATTGTTAAGAATAATATACTAATTAGTAATATTTTTGATAAAAGAGACTCTTTTGATTTTAACATTATTAAAATGCCTTTTTGGAAAAGTAACCTACATCTATCTATTTTTAAAAATATCATCTTAAATTTTATAAAAAGAAATAACGATTTAGTCACAGATAATGATGTTAAGCAAAATAATTTTAAGCTTTTCCGCAATAATTGCTTGGAATACAACTATCCAAGTAACTTCATTTTTAAATATATGTCTAAATTATCTCTCTAATTCTCCTTTTCAAAGTTTAAGTATTATTCTTTGTTTTTTTCTCTTCTGTTTTTTATTATTTTCAATTTGTTTTAGTATGCTTTGTTTAATTACAAAAAAACTATCCAGGTGGCGCCACTAATTTTTGCATCTGGCTTTATCAACTTAACACGTCATTTTTAATGATCATTTAGCGTATTGTTCTCGTACGTACAGTTTTTCCCGCTCTCCGGTTATTTGCATTTTTTCATGTAAGTTTTTGCTTCATTATTCCTTTTCAAAATTATTTTTATTTGTATTTTGTTAGGATTCATTTCCTTTCATATTTTCTATTATTTTTATTTTATTTTTCTTTTGGTTGCAAATTACACGTGGTTGGTTTTAGGCCTAACTTTTCAATATTGGTATGTTTTTCTGTTATGTATAAAAATTCTGCTGAACAGGGGAAGGTAGGATCCATAAAATATATTTAACCCTAATTTTGCTGGTCCTAATTCAGCAACAGCTTTAGAAATCATAACAGGTCTTCATTTTAGTCTATTGACTCTTTTGGCTTCTTACATTTTAAAGTTCTAATTCTGTTCCATGTTATACATACGCTTAGTTAATTCTTCTATAATAGACTCTTCCATTATTTTTAAAGTGTGTTTCTTTAAATCTGGTTTGAATCTTCTAGCTTTGTTAGTGATATTATTTTGTATTATCAATTTTATTATGCCATGTATTTCTTTCATTTTATGTTACTATATATATATATGTGTGTGTGTGTGTGTGTGTGTGTTTGTACGTGTGTGTATTATCTGCAAATATTAAAATTTATAAAATAATATTTACGCTGAAAAAATGCAGATGTTAAGTGCACCATCCTAACTGTAAATGCAAATTTTGGAGGCAATCCTGTTTTTGTCAGATACTTCAGGAATCTCAATATTTTGTGAGATCTTCATCTCATTCAACACTAGGAAAAGATACCACGACGATGTTAACATTCGTTACTTCATATTTTTTGTACAGAAAGTGTTTAAAAAGATTTTAAAATTTATGGCAAAAAGGGGAATTGCGTAAGTAATCGCATCAAAATGTTAATTTTATTTGTAATATAATCCTCTTTTTATTTTTGTTAAGAACTTTCAACTCTCACGGAAATGAACTGAATTCTACTTAAGCTATTTTTCAGGTAGGTACCTATTATCATAATATATTTCTCTTATTTCAATGTAACGTCATGATTATCTTTATATATAAAATATACGTGTCACAGTGTTTGTCCGCGATGGACTCCGAAACTACTCAACCGATCATAATATAATTTTGCATACTGTGTGTCATTTCGTCCAACTTAAAACATAGGATGGTTTTTATTTCAATTTATCACTCCATAATTTTTTTATAGCCGGAAATGTGAAGAATCCTGAAAAAACGTTGCCAGATTCCCGTAAGGGATGCTCATTCAGTACTCTCGAAGTTATTTCTGAATTTCGTCAAGGTCATTCACTTTGCCTTAGCTTTCTGTTTGGAAGGCGGGAAAGGTTGAGGTAGTTTTGAGTTTCGCTGCCTAGTAAAAAGGGGAATTCCCTCATATAACGCATCACAACCAATAGTTTTTTTTTTATTCTTAAAGATTGATTTATTCAAGAACAGTAGAGTATAAGAAAAAAATATCATAAAAAAATATAAGGAAATATTCTTAAATATATTTTTATCACATAGTATTATTTTCTTTTTGAATTTCATACTGTGAAATGAATCAATATCGTTGCGTTTAAATAAAAATTATTTTTTAAACTTTTAGTATCAGTGATTTAAAAAATAAAAAGCCAAAAACTTTTTTGAACAATTTTTAATAAAAGACTCAAAATACTTAATAATTTTTCCCGTGTGTCGAACATTTAAAAAAATCCTCACAATTTTACTTCAAGATTTATAATAGTAGTGAAGTTTTGTAATTTGAAAAATTTCTAATTTTCTGTCTTTTTTCAACATACAACTATTTTTAGAAAGGTCACATTTTCGTTTCCGGAACTAAAAAATTGCAACGAAAGAATTGAAAAGTGAGTGAGTGATTTATAAATTCGCACTGTTCGCCTATTCGAAAGTTTTTGGCGACGGACCTCGAAATTTTCAACCATGGTCAAGTGACGAGGACGACACCTAAGCTTTTGCCCACCTCTCCTAAGTACCACACCACACCAACGCAAGAGCAAATTTCGAAAAGGGGAGTTTTAATGTCATAGTTAAAGAAATCACTCACATCGCGCATACACACACATAAGTGCTATCGTCCTGAGGGAAACAGGAAATTCCCATGCGGATTAAGTTATTCTCTCGGTAAAAGCCCGTGCAACACCGGGCTAAGCGAAGAGGAAAGAAACAAAGAAGTAAAAGTAATTTCGAAAAATTATATTGGAAGTACTGATTTTGTGAAGAGAAGGGAAAATGTTAAACGAGAAAACCATTGATACGCACTCATGGGCCTTGCACTCACATCGTACGCTTCACACCCACACAAAAGTGCTGGCGTCAGAAAGAAAGGAGGAAATTAACATGGGAATTAAAGAATACCCTAGGTAAAAGCCCGTGCAACGCCGGGCCGGGTCAGCTAGTTGTTATATATAATACATTACTGACCGTATACATTACAGCTTCAGAAAGGAAAGCAAATAACAAAACGTACTAATTATGTGTACATCATAGAAAGAAAAAACATGACTATATATAAATTTGTAAGCAATTTAGGTGTATACAGGTTTCAAAATAAATACATACATCTGTCCAAAGTCTGCTTAAAATCCGGTTAATATTGATAAATGGGCTTGGTTTGACAGATACAGGCAATTCATTTTAAAGCGGCGTCATGTCTGTGACACACTTCCTCGTTCATAGTGTCTAGTTAATGATGTCGGCCTTTTCTTTTGGCAATTAATGACCAGATGTTTCCAATGGGAAGAGATTTGTGGATAGGTTTGGCCAAGGCAAAACTTGAACACCCTTTATATGGAGAAAAATCAAGAAACGACCGCAACATTAGTCTTTCATTTTCTTATTGAAAAGTGAAGTAGTATTTGCCTAGAAGATAAAGCACATATAATATAATACGGTTTTGTTCCAAGTACTGATATAGTGAGGGAAAAAAAAAATGTTCGTGTCAAATGATGTCGTGTAGACAGATAGTGCTGCTCTAGACTTCCTAGCATTATCGCTGCTTTTACTTTTTGTACCGCAAACATGTCCAATTTCTAATAAAAGGTCCTTGATGTGGTATGGAGATTATGAAAGAGTTTCACTTTTTTTCCAACATGCCTGT
Source organism: Trichonephila clavata (assembly GCA_019973975.1). Classification (NCBI taxonomy): domain Eukaryota; kingdom Metazoa; phylum Arthropoda; class Arachnida; order Araneae; family Nephilidae; genus Trichonephila; species Trichonephila clavata. Next base: position 16,604 of record BMAO01037413.1, on the reverse strand, counting down.
CCTCTCGGGTGTTAGAGATACGAGGTAGTTGAGGTCTTGCATGGTCTTCAGTATAACCTTCTTAAATCCCTCGATGCCATTATTCGCAAGAGAGTCTTTGAATTCCAAACAATAGGTGTAACGGCAGTCCCTCTTTACAGGCTTTAATATGCTTCCGGCAGATTTTGCAGCCATTTCTAATTTTTGTTTGATACTTAACACGATTTTCTCACATGTAACCAGCATTCAAACGGTATTTCCAAAAATAAATCACGATGCCTATCTTTCCTTTTTTTTAAACTTAAAATGCTTTTCTTCCTTCTGAGTCATTCGAAACAGTTAAAATGCTTATTATTTTCATACACCCAGCATTTTCATTCCATTTGAATTTAACGTTAGTATTCAAATAGAAAGTTAGTATAACATATATATATGCTAGTTAGTAACTAATATTAGTTAGTAATATCACTCTTCCATCATGTTGTAATTTTAATGGTCCTTAGTTCATAATATTTCTTTTGATTGAAGTCATATAAATTTGTACTTAATTTCATGTACTATATAATCAAACTTGCGTAAGTTCCTATATTGAAATAATTATGCGGCCTTGGATCTATTTTTAAAACGTTAGAAAAATATCGTAAAATCTTAAACTTAATTCTTTATGAACCAGTTATTTTATTTTTAAATACTTTTAGATGTTAATTTTACATTTCCATTTTCTTATTTTAAAGTTTTGCCATTTTTATTATTGACTTATAATTTTTAAAGAAATTTTGTTTTTTTATTTCTTATGTATATAAATGGAAGTCATTAGTCTTCAATTTTCAGTCAGAAATTATTACTTTTCCTCACTTTTACTTTACATAATTTTTCCCCTCAAGACTCCCTATAATATCTTATAAAAAATATTGCTTTACTTCGTTAGTTCTTTCTTTTCCATTTTGAATTTTTTAATAAAAAACTATAACGGGAAATTATATTAAAAAATAAGGGAAAAGATTTTTAAGCATTATTATTACAGAAAAAAAAAGGAAATTTTTTCCCCCATTTATTTCACTTTAGTAAAAATAAAATGTAGGTGCTACTGCGAGAAAATAGCGAATGAAAGGCTAAAAGAAATCAATAATGACTTTTTTGAATTCATTCAAAGAAATTTTTTTGTCATTTATCAATCTATGAATATCTATAGCTATGTGATATATTTGGAAACTCCGATGAAATTTCTCAAGTTTTCTTTTTCCGTTTAACTTGAATAGATTATTTCCATGAAATCCAAACTTTTCCCAACTTTTCAATAAGTTTCTTTTCATTATATCTTCCTATAGATACACTTATTTATTCTCAAAGCGAAAAAAAAAAATATGCCTGAAATATTTATGATGTGTTAAAAGCCCTTTGATTATTTTTGGAACATTTCGAAACTTTTAAAAGTAACACTAAAAGTTTTATTTTAGGAAATATAATACTGATATTAAAATATAAAAGATGTTCAGTAAAAGCAAAGAATGACTAAAATTTTCGTGATATCTTCACAAAAATCTCTAAGACATTAACTTTGTTAAAAGGTACCAATAAATATTCTAAAAATATAATTATTGTACAATTTATAAAAATTCTAAAAAATTTTAATTTCTCGGTATTTTATAGTTGTAAATTTTATATTTATGAAAAAACCGAACTAAACAAAAACCGATAAAGAGACCACAAAAAAAAATCTAAATGTTCGATGTTGGTATTTGGGAGGATTTTTTTGATTTACAACATTCCATTTGGGTGAGGTGCGATAGTTATACCTATGACCACAAAAGGTGTGGTAGTACTATAAATGTATTGAATTGGCTATGAGCAGACTTTAAGTTATGTGTAACTTATCTACTCAAGCAACGAGAGCGCGGACTGTATACTTTAAATAATGATGGTTTATTGAGCGACGGTTGGTACGTCCGCTCCTTGGGTTGGTTACATGCATACTGAGAAAAATGTAAACAAAGAGGACTACTAGCATCCTCTGCACATGCGGGTCGTAACACCATTCATAATTTTTTATTACAAATATGTAAAAAATCACTCTCAGTTTGAAATTAAAGCCAATGTGTGATATTTCCAAGTATAAATTGATTTGTTTACACTTGTAAAGGTATTGAAGTGAATCTTACTTTCAAAATTTAAGACATTTGAACATTGATACGTCAGAAATCATTCACAAGCACAAATGATCTGTCTGGACAAACATAATTTATTAATTACATAAGCATTTTTCTTCCTACTAAATTAAAAATAGTACCGTGTTCTATATGTGTGTTGTTACGCAACAGATGTCAAGCAGTCTAATATTTCCCTCTCTTGGCTCTTCCGTTCCTCTGCAAGAATGAAACCATACTAGTACTGTACCTAGTATCACCATCTAGCAGTTGTTTTCTAAATCAATGATTCTCTATCACTACTGTTACAAACAAAAATTAATAAAATCCTTAAGTTTTATTCAAAAAGATTACTTTTTAATCAGATTAAAAAATTTGTGTGCGTTATATTGTATTATTTATAAATTTTCAACTTAGAATTATTAATTCCTTTACTATCAAAGGCGTGTGTACACGTCTTGTTCTGCTGGCGAGTTTAGTGCCCCAGACGTTCTACCACAGGACTTCTTGCATTGTGCTGCTCTGTTTAAAACTAGTCCAACGGCTTTTAATTCGTTTCCCCACGACTTTCTTAAATGGCATTGACAACGCTTCTAAAGAATTTACTTATTTTGGAGAAAAGGTGGGAATGAGTTTGAAAGAGTATTTTCCAGAAACGAGAAAATTACTAACTAACCAGGTTTTCAGTACCTTTAACGTCTTCTAAGTAAAGTGCGATGCTAAAATGGTTTGTTAGTGCAAGGAAAAATATTCGCCATGAATTTCGCTTTCAATTCACTGAATGCGATGCTGGTTTATGTGTTCAACCATGTTTCAGAATAAATCACACAACAGATAACTTATATAAAAAAATATATTTCATTATACTGTAACTCTAGACATTAAATTTTGTATTTTCGTTTTGTAATTTTTTCCTTTTCTTTTTTTTTCCATTTTGAAGCAAATGTAAACAAATTAAATTAAAAAAACACGCCTCTTCTTTTCCCCTAATAAACTACGTAGCAATGTTCCCCTGTAGAAAAAGCGCTAGAACTTATGGAGAGGGGTGAATTTTTTGTATCTTTTAGCTTTTCCTCTGCAGTTAAGGGATGTGTGTTAATTTGTTGTGTGTTAATTTCTATTAAATTTCATGTAACATATTTTGCTGAACACGGATGTTTGATACATATTTGCCAAGTAAAACGAATCTTTTAAAACAAGATATAATTACAAAAAAATTCCAAAATCAAGAAATAATGTTTATTTCTAAAATCTATTCTCAAATTATTCTACAGAGATTTTCTCCAAAATCTAGAGAGAGATTTCCCGTTATGCACATAAACATATCAGTTTCCAAAGTAAAACATTCTATGGAGTAGGTGCTTAGAATATTTATATAAATTCATAAATAAATGCAAGGAGCAGTTATGTTAGGTGGTGAAACTTTATTCATGAGACATAATTAATGCGCAGAGTTCAACCTTATTTGTAAACAAGTAAAATTTATTAAAAAAGAATGATATAGTTTTCTTCTTCAAAGCAAATTTTAACAATTATAATAAATATCTCTATTGCTTAAAAAGGTAATTTTTAGCTATAGAGACATCTGACATTATTGTTGCAAATTTTGTATAATTAGGGCTTAATTTTATCCTAAAATAGTACAAATTATTTTTTCTGTATGTTTAACATTACCTTTGTTGCCTTTATTTATGATAAAAAAATGTAATATTCAAAAACAACGCATTGTCTTATGATATGTTGATGTTTCAGTTGGAAAATGGAGAAATAATGGAGAACATCCATTTTGGCATCATTTTTGGCGACCATATTTCGAGACTTAGAAACTAAACTGATTACTCAAAACTGCTGGAAGAGTCTATGTCGTCATGACCTATTACGCAAGCGGATTGCTCAAGAGAGCAGTGGATGGTAACCGCATACACTGCAAATAGCAATCGCTTCCTGAAACTGAGTTATTATAAAACTAGAAGGCTAGGAACACACACACACAATTCTTCTTGAATCTTTTATTCCCGAAAAACATCACATTTTTCACAAAATTTTTTTTTTTTGTTGCTCATTTTCTATAAATTTTCCTACTTTACCGACAAGATACTCCTATAATCGTATACATAAAATTTATGCGCCCTCCTCCCGGGACAACCAATGAGAGTCTTTATTCTCACCAACGATTGACCAATAAGAGAGAAGCCTCTTAGCTCTCACAAAAGTTGAGAGCTAAGAATTTTTTATTTCCATTTTCACAAAAACTAGACAATGGTTTATTTTTTGGTAAGAAATAGTCGACGCGCCCAACCTACTTTTTTCACATAAAAAGAGAGAGAACACTTTTTTGTTTGTTTTATTTCTATTAACTACAAGTTTATTCGTTTTTAGGGTTGCTTTTAGGCATACCTCCCGGAACTCAGCACCTCGAGAGATCACCCTGAAGTACCTCACAGCATACAAAGTACAACTTTATTCACTTCCAACATCGGAAGTCTCAGATGACAGTTTTTAGACTGAGCTGTAGTCCATACGCCCAAGAATATACTCGTTTCCATTGGCATCCAAAATGAGTTTTTCATACTTCAGCTGTTAAAGCGTTCAATTCGGTGTATCTGCATACGACCAAGTGACTACTTTCTGATACATTTTTTATCGTTGCTTACCTGTATTCTTGGGCACTGATATTTGTGTTTATGTATTGTAGAAGATGTGAGTATATTTTAAACATTATGGGGCTAGCTTTATTATTGTTTATCTGTATTATAATGACTATTTTCGTCAATACATTTCATCGCACTTGAAGAATTTTTCGAAGTGGCATCACATAAAACCCATTAATCCCTATCTACGCAACAGTTAGAATTAGACATTAGTTTGAACAGTTTTTAATGTGACTCAAATAACTCATTATTACTCAAAATAGGATTATTAATACAAGGAACTTGAAGTATTTCCGTGTACAAGCTGCTTGCATTATAGACTTTTTCAAACACTCATGCATTGCTTAAAATTTGCTACGCATAATTAAAAAGTATTTTATTTTCTTCATTAAAGTAATATGAAGCCAAATAATCCATTAGCAATATCATGATAATGTATATAAGCTAAAAATATGAATTTCCCCAAAATGCACTATTTTTTTATTTTATTAAAACGTATTTCTTAAGTTTTTAAAAAAATATATTTTGTAAATTCGGGTGATTTATTAGTCTTTTCATAATTCAATTTGTATTTTCCTTCACTTTTCTCATATTACAAAATGTGACTTTGTTATAAAAAGATTAATTAAATGTGAATATTTTTAGGTGACTTATTGAACAAAATAAGAAATAGAAAACCTCAAAGCTCAATTGTCTAGGAAATGATAATCTGTTTCGAAAAGCAATGAGTTATTTCAGAAGGGCACGGTTCTTGTTCACAGAGTTAATTTACTAGGAGTTTTATTGAAGAAATTTTATGTAACACATTTATCAAAAACCTTACATATAATTTTAATTATTTAATTATAATCTTGAAGTATAAGTTCTTAGTTTTCATATCTTTTGTAGCTGCATTGTAAAACTAATAAACTATGCTAAACTGAACACTTGTAAAGTCCCGATATGGGGATAACAAAGCATTTAATCAGAGTTAAGAAACAATTAAAAATTCTATACAAATAGATCATTCGATATCATCCATAAATATATAATCTACTTTGTCATATAATTTGGATCATTTTACTAATTGTTTTTTAGATTCTTACATAAAAAGCTTTTGCAATTTTGTGTAGAGTGATAAGTTTATTCTAAGTTATCTTTTCATAATTTACATTAATTGATTATGTTATTTCTGTTTTAAGGCTAGGAGGTTTTTAAACTTTTATTGCCAATCATATTTTGTAGGGTAATTTAAAATTTATCTTTAAGCAGAGACTTACATTCACAACAATAGCTACACATTATTTATTCTCTATCAAACATATTGTTAAAACTGTTTACTAAAAAAATATTTATTTATACATTAAAAAATTTAAGAGGTTTGCGAATGTTTAAAATTAAAACATTAGAAATATGCCCGGTGGCAAAAAGACCGGAACATCCTACAACTCGATACTGCTATGTTGCGGAAATTGCCCTGGCTTTGATAACAGCATATACTCTACAACAGTGGTCTTCAGGCTGTATTACATAGAACTTTGGGGTTCGATAAGGCACTCCCAGGGGTTTCAAGAGTCACAATAAAAAAAATCGAGAATATATAAATATGTATGCAACTTGGATTTACGTTCCCTGTGAAGTTTATATAGTTGCAAGTATCTAAAGCTCATCCTATCCCCCCCCCCTTTTTCATTAAAACTGAAAATTTTATTTATATTTAATAACTTTACAGTAGAACGTCGCTTATCCGAATCAATTGAGACCGGATTCCATTCGGATACGCGATTGCTCGGATAACCGAAAATCGAATGCGATCCATGCAGTATATGAAACCGGACACTATACGAATATTGAAAATCATCACATGTGGGAAATGTGCTTGAAGAAAAAGAAAAATAGGTGCAAAATATCGCAAATTTACTTTTATTGTGAAAAATAATAACTTATTTTTACTGTACCATTGTACACCTTCGTTTTTTCACTGCAAGGTCACTGATTCTCTTGAGCAGCAGTAGTTGAGTAGGACAACACTCTGTTGTTCGAACCAATCCATAACTGCCTCTAACGCAAAAAACGTGTCAGAATTTGACAGACCCTTGCTACTTTTGTTGTTGTTATCCTCTCCTTCCTCCTTTTCGTCGTCGACAGGGTCGGATTCTTTTTGCACGTCAGTCACGATCTCGCCATCATTTAGCATTTGAAATCCGGTCTTCTGCATCGTATGTCATCCAGGTTTCTACATCAACAAAACTCAACAAACGAGCACGTATTCACCCTCTCACTTGGAAACAAACTGACCTAACATTCCATGCAGATGTTTACCAAATCACACAACTGAAATTCTCCAAATATCCCTCACCTTGTGCTTTCCCGTCACTTTTGGCCTCACGCGAAACAACTGTTGAGCATTGCACTATTCTAAAACGTATCCGGACTTTGGTTCGGATACTAGACTTTCCGGATAATAAACGTTCGGATAAACGACATTCTACTGTACATAGATTCTTGCAATGTCCTGGTCCGGTAGAAAATATGAGCTTGCACGTTGTAAAAATTTACACCTTTATGTGATACTTTTCAACATTTGGTGTGTTTATAAATTCATCAAAAACAAATTGTTCTTATTTTAAATATTTCTCTTAAACATGAATATAACACATATATGAAGTATATTTTTTGCATATAAGATGTGTTCAACTTATATAACTAAATTTTTTGTACGCATTCTTGAAAACTCATTCTTGAAATCCTGGGATTGATTGGACAAAGTCGGTAATTTCCTTCCTGTGGTCGTCATTGAAGTCTTTTTCGCCTTCTATAAATCAGGCCACAGCTTATTCCATGCATTTCTCACCAAATCACACAACTGAAATTCCAGAAATATCCCTCACCTTGGGGTTTCCCGTCACTTTCGGCGTCACGTGAAACAACTGTTGAGCATTACACTGTTCGATAACTTATTCATATACAGTACATGTAGTTGACAAAAAAAGACTCGTCCAGATATTTGGCGTTTCGGATAATAAACGTTAAGATAAACGACGTTCTACTGTATTTTACAACACTTTTCATATTTTCATTATAATATAATAAAAGAATATTAAAACATTTTATCTTTAAAAACATACATTCTTACTTGATTGTGAATATTCTATTGTTTACTATCTCAGTTTCCACGAGATAATTTTATACTCGTTAGTTATTTACACTATCCTGCCAAACTAAATATTTTTCTAATGCAAAATACACCTTTTTGTATTTGTGTACACCAATAACGAAGGAGAGTAAACAACTTATCAACATATCAACAAATTAGATGTTAAAATCTAAATTTAAGCAAGAACTGTTTCTAAATTTTGTTTTGCAAATTTAATACAAAATATATGTGATTTCTCACACAACTATAAGCATTTTAGTGCCATTCATAACATTGTGTTTAAGTGAAATATATTTCTCACGTAGGTGGCTACAAAAACAAAGTATAAAAAAAATTGAATTCATAATACGTAATGTGATTGCATGTAATTTCAATTGACCCAGACTTCGACACTTTATGTGAAGAAAAACAGCCTGGTTAATAAATATAATACATAGATAGGTGACACTTGGATCACAAATTAATAATATTAATGAGTAAATTATATTAAAAAGTTAGAATAGAATTTTTTAATAAAAATGCTATACTTTTTTTTAACTGCCTTTACATAAAGTATCTATAACATGTTGATCGGTTTTATTATTTTGAGAAATATTCCTCGAAGTATGTGTATGGACTGGGGTTCCACGAATACACTTTCTAGTTCAAGAGGTTCCACAAAAACACCTTCAAATTCTAAGGGTTCCATGGGTTGAAAAACTTTTAGAACCACTGCTCTACAAGGCTTGGAATTCACGAGTTAATTCCACTGCGGAGCAATATTAGCCAGTGTTAATGGAATGAGAGCTTACAATTTCTTCAGTTTAGAATGAGGGTGTTTCGAACCTGTCAACCTTGTCTCCAAAAGATTTCAAATGGTTTGAAAGCACATGAGTGAAGAAGCCATTGAAGCATATGGAATTCTAAATCAAATTTCTGAAATCAATCTTGGGGAATTGTCCTTCTGGAAACAAATGCAGTCTTCAACAAGTACAACGAACATAAGCGGTTGTACTAAATGTGAACTGGTCTTGATGGAAAAACTTACATTAATAGAAAAGAATCAAGTCTCAATTGAAATGGCACTAAAAAGACTGAGACCAATTTCACATACTAACTAACTATTACTTGCTGTTCACATAAAACATAAATCCATATTTATAACACATTTTATTTATTATATTATAAAAACAATATAGATTCCATTAATATTTAAATACATAAGCAAATGATAACATATGAAATAAATGCTAAGTTACATGCAGCGTTGCCAAAATTAAATATTTTAAATTTTGTTGAAGATTTTGAATAATAAATCAAATAAAAATCGTGAATAATTAACGTTTTTAAACTATAGTACGATTTGCAGTATTTATGCAATTCCATACCAATCTAATCACAAACTTCATTTTTCAAATGGTTCGTTAAACTCATTTATATAGATTTATGTAAATATCATACAATATATGCCCATTGATTAATTTTGAACTGGGCTCGTTTACTAATATCATTAGCCTGTAACTAAGAGCGGAGCAACAATTTGTAGTTAGGTGTTAGAAGGGAAGATACTGGTCATGAGTCTAAGCGAAATTAATTGAGAGGAGTGCTAAAACGATAAATCTTCATACGTATTAATGCAAAATTTGCTTCTATTCAATGAATTATAAAATGATTTATTATTAAATGCATTACTCTGTATTTGATTCAGCTGATAGTGCTAGTATATTAACTAAATGCAATTACTAATAAATGTATTATGATAATGAAAGGAAGAAAATATGGAAAACTATATATTTATATATGTATTTTCTCTCTATTTGTATGTTTGTTTTGTTTGATTAAGTGTGTGGGTTCATCAATTGCTTTGAAATATTCCTCTATAACTCTAAGCCCATTTGCTATTTATGGATTGCTCATATATTTTTTTAAAAACACATACATTTTTATAGGAAAAACTGAATTTTAATTGTCTTATATGCTTAGGATACATGTTTATTCATTTTTTCTGTACTATAATCAAACTAGATCAGTGCTTCTCAAACATCCAATATTTTCGACCCAATATTCAACCTTACTTTTTTTTCATCGCCTCCTTCCTCCATGTAATACCAATGTATTGAATTCAATAATAGTATATGACGCTAAAGCTACAATCAGACTTTAAACTCTTAAGTGCCACCAGTGTATATCAACGTCTTGCTTAACCAAAGCATTAATTGCCCCGGACGTATATATACGTCTTTACGAAGTACGATCTTTTCTGCGCTCTGCTATTCATCAAATTATTCCGAAGGCTTTGGAATGCAATTTAAAGACCTTGACACCGTTTGCTAAGGATTTACTTATTTCAGAGGGATTTGCTTATTTATTCCTTTTCTCCGCGCCCCCCGGCCCAATTCATCACGTACGCGTGTCTACTTGGAAATTGGTGAGCGAATCGAGTAAGTTTTAATCGGCATAAAATGGATTATAATTATAAACCGTACAAATTATCAAGATAAGTGTTAATTTTAGTACATTATTTATATATAGCAAGCCCTTGGGGTTAGTGGTAACCATTAAATTTGCTCTTAACTTAGTATTGCTAAATTAATTATAAAATACATTGAGCAGTACTAATTTTTTTTCAATGTATTTATTTCTTATTATGAGAGAATATATTTTGTTAGTTTACTTTCGCAAATTAATATTTTTTTAAGTAATCTTTTGTTTTTGTATTTTATCTGGATTAAAACCAAATTTTTTATACTTACTAAAAATTATTATTGCATTGAATTATGTTTATTTATTAGAGAATCTTATTTTGAAAAAAAAAAGTATTAAAAGAAAAAAAGTATCTTCTCTGATTTCCAAAAGTATGTTCTGTACTATATAAATGATAAATATAAACTTTACCTGATTGGTGTAAAAACTTTTTATCCGAATGAATTGTCAAGTCGTATTCAAATAAGGCCTTAAATTAAAAAAAAAATTATTTTTTTTTTACTTTGATAGTAATTTGTGTTATTTTTAAAACTCAGCTCTAGGCTGTGAAAAAAATATCAATTTGTTTGTAACATTAAGTTTTTTTCCACAAAAACAAAAAAAAGTACTCTAATTTTTCCCCCCAATAGTCCTTTAATACATGTCAGAGAAATATTTAAAAAAAGAATTTCTTAATAAAAAAAATATTTGAGATATAAAAGAATGCATTTAATGTAATAGTAAAATAGGTATAAAAAATTGTAGAAAAAAATTTATTCTTTATCATTTTACACAAATGTTTTATCTTTAATCGTTCTTGTATCCGATTTTCGATAAAATATTTTCAGAATAGAGAAAAGTGTTGTAAAGATTTGCTGAAGTAATAATTTTTCGCTCCATGGGTTGAGTGTACGATCGAATAGGCTTTTGGAATTGCTGTTTGGGATCATGTTATACATCAACAAGAAAGAACTTGGTAAGCTGTAAGCGACGGTCACAACATTTCAGGACTGAAAATGTGATTGGTTGAATTCTTGCGATATTAGGCGAATGGAAGCTCATACTTTATGGCTCGTTGAGTTTTCCGGGGGAAATGTTCGGCAGTATTTCGTAGTTTCGATTTTGTTAAATTTTTGGTTTTAACCCTCTGATGTTTTATCTAAAGCTAAGAAAAGTCTTTCGAAGTTTTCTTATGCAATTACTTGGCAGGAGATAAAAAATAAATTCTGAATTGTTCATCTCTACATTTTCGAAAGAAATTTTAATGTTTTTAAAAATGTGAAAGCTAATATTTGTATGTAAGGGGTTGTTCAAATAACAATACAGTAAACTAGTTCAGTTCATATAAATTTGTATTGGAATAAATTTTCTTTATGTTTGCTCAAATTTCTTTCATTAAAAAATTGAAAGAAAAAAAAACTAATTGTCCAATTTTTTATATTATAATTTATTAATATTTTATTTTTTCATATATAACTTTAACAAATAGATAAAGTTTTTTCTATATTAAAGACAACGGTATAGTTACATGGAATTTGTTTAAAATTTAGCTTTAAATTTTTAATCATGAACAAGCACCATAATGGCGCGTTGGTCTTAATAGAGGTAGGAATTTCAAATCTTTAAAGTGAACTAGTCTTCCGTGTTCCTATAAGCTTGTAAGGAACTGTTCTTTTAAGTTGTATTAGCAAGTTATTTCTTTTTTTAAATATACTTAGGTGATGCACTCTGTGTGTCCGCCTAACCGCGGACCAGCTCTTATTGAACAAATAATATATCTGTTCATATTTATTGCTCAAATTGTAAAATTGCAATACATTGTTATGCAGTTCTATTTATTTGTCCTTTTTTCAAAAAAATCGTTCTTGGCAATCATCTTAAGCTAGCCTCATCACTGACGCTGCATCGTCCAAAACTTCATTGATAAAGTCCTCATATTTTGATAAATCTGCAGCTCTTTTAGCTTCCTGGAAAGTTAAGTATTTAGTTCCGTTGAACATTAATAATACATCGTATGAGACAACGCCTTTCTTCTTCCACAACGATTCCAGCCCAAGAAATCTTTACGATATTTTTCTGTGAGAGCTTGTTATAATGTACTATCGTAACCGTATAGGCAGCCTGTTATATTCCGAAGTACATGGATGCCAATTCACCGTGTACGGCATATGTGAAAATAGGGTTGTTAACATTGCGAGTTATCTTGAATGTTGGTATTCTTGCGCGATAATATGTTTTTTATTTATTACAGCATCATGAAATTTTTTTTTTATATATATAGAGAGACAGATTTTTATCACCAAACTATGAACTTGTTTAAATGAATTCCTCAAAAAATGCATTACTTTACTTATGTAAAAAAAAAATATTTATATACATTTAAAAAATGCAAAATATTTGGGGAAAAGAAAAAGATATAAACAATGCCTAATTTTTTTCACCAAATTTAAACAAAGAAGAAAATTATTTCCTAATTGTATAAGATAAAATACAACCTAAATTTATTAGTAATAAATAAAATTAATGGAAATAATCTATACAACTCCCACTATATATACAAGGACATTGATCCTTTATCCCTACTTATTGACTTTAAATGCATTATGCTTCGGTATAATAATAAATGTTTAATCAAAATTCTTTGTGACAAATAAAATTCAATTAGAGTGCATGCACTTTAGCATTTGATTCTTAAAAATTTGTTTCACGTTTCTACTTCTTGATTAGAAATCTTTCGCTTAGATGAGAAATATCTAGAAAATAATAACTGATATAGTATTATTACAAAAGAAACACTTTGGCTTACATTTTAAAACTAAAACACATTTCTATATATACGAATATTGACAAGAACCCAAATAAGTACACGAGTAGCACTACACTTTCTAATAATTTCACCATTAATCGCAATGCATGTTATATCTGTGCTATCATTCTATTCGAAGGCAGACAGACACATTTAGTAATGTTAGAGCATGTGTTATATATACAAAATGAAAGAAATATAACTGAAATGAACTAACCGACCTCTTCTTAAACTCCATGATGATAACGTGACATTATTGATGAGTAACATCTTTACTCTTGGTTGCTGGATATTTGTTGGAGTGATTTCGTGAAAAGGGACGGAAATGCGTAACAAGAAGTCGAGGGAAGCGCGCTCTGTTTGATTTGACCAATTCAGCGCCTTGGAGGTGTCTCTTCGCTAGCCTCGTCGCGAGGTCCAACTGTAGTAGCAATTAAGACGCCCGCCTACCGCACATACCAGCAAGTCTTATTAGACTTCATCCGGAATAAATTTGTGATTCTTACGCACAAATTTCAAAGTCTCAGGGCTCTTTGTGCGTGACATCTCTGAGGATATATTTATATATGTGTAAACTATATATTAACAATTATATTTCATGTTAAACGTCTGACAAAGCTCATCATTCTTAAAAAAAAATAGGAGTATGTAACATGGAATTATTTGAATAAATATTTAACTGCTTATCATTTTCATACTTTGGGGTTAACTCCTGTCGCTGTCAGTATAATATTTTTAATTGAGATTAAAAAATATTTCTCGATTTAAAAAAACTAACTAATTAAGTAAACGGGTATTTTTGTTATTTTCTCTAATATTTCTAATTTTTAAGCATGTGCTTGACGGTGTCTCTTCGCTACCCTCGTCTGGGGGTCCAACTGTAGTAGCAATTAAGACGTCCTCCTACCGCACATACCAGCAAGTCTTGTCATTTTGGTGGCCGCCTAGATTTCTCCGAATCAAACAGTTAAAAAAAAAATTAAAGATTTCCTGCACTTTGTACTTTTACCGTATACCGAAAGTGGTTCTGCTCTTTTAAAAAAAACTATCACTCGCTTCCCATGATTTTGAGAGGTGATTTTTTTTAACGTTAACTTCAGTTTGACAGAAGCTGAGCCGCTCAGAGCTTTTCTGAAAGATGAACTCAAGCTCGAAATGAACACTAATCGAAATGTTTCGACAACTAACAGTAGTACTGTTATTGACGCCGTTTTTCAACGATTTTTAAATACTTTGAAATCACAAGTATATGTGTCATACTTTATTTTTCACAAATCTATTGTCTCCGCTCTTCCCAAAATTGAACAATAATAAATATTTTTGATAAAAAACTGCATTACTCCTCGTGTTGATTAAATAAAAATTTCCTTAAAGATATAATTATTCGATAGAAAATTATTTCCAGTCATAACTGATTCATTTCTTTCAGGATTAAAGTCACTATTGCGTATTTACCATGATAACAAGTCAGATGTTACACATCATATAAGACTACTGTAAGACTCGTTTCTTTTTTTTATCATTTAGCATAAATTTACAAAATATTAAATACATTTTACAAATTAGTAGTGATCAAGATAGAATTTGCAGGCGGGAAAGAATCTGATTGACTTTGTTGCCATACCTTTTTTCAAAATGGCAGAATATTGCTTATTATACTAAAAGCTATCTAATTAGTTGAATGAACAATACAATGAACTTCCATCAGATAATAAATTAAGTGCAAAGTAGTTTACTGTAAGATAAAAACTTAACTGGGGAAAAATTAAAATAACTTTTAAAATAGAGTTACAACAAAAAATATGTTTTCCAATAAATTTATTTTACAAATTATACACATACACGCTCTTTTTTTTTCTCTTTTGAATTTTTAACGTTCTGTCAGTATTAGAGGGGAACTTTATTTGCATTTCAATAAATCGGATTTTACTCTGTTAATAATATATTACCACTTATATCCTCTTCTGTAAGAGAATATCATTATTCAATCCACTACTGAAGGAAAAAAAGATACGAAGCAAAGAATATACCATTCATTCAAATGATAATTATATACATTATTTTAACTTCAATTTTATACATTGGAATGTAATTCTGTCATACCAAATTGCATTAAATAACTGATCTAACTTGAGAACAAACTATCTCTTCTCTGTACGAAAAAAATATTTCAGCTATTACATTCCCAAGGATCCATTGAACTGATACATCGTGGTTTTATTTGGAAACATAATATATTTAAATTTCATGAATTTTTTTCACTGAAACTCCAAATGCTGAGAAAAAAATGAATAAACTTGCATATTTTTGATAGATTTTTCTCCCATTAATTTAAATAAATAAATACTTTATTTATTAGCAATTCGTGGATTTTAACATTTTTCGAACTAATTTCACCAAGGTTGTTTATGTATGTTTTCATTTAATTTTCGCCAAAACCCCTATCACGTGTAAGTTCTAATGTTTGCTTTAATTCTAGGCTAAATCTCATTCCCTGAAACTAATTTTCCCTAGATTGGTACTACCTAATTTTCTAATTGAAAAAGTAAATAATTCCTGAAAGTAAGTTCAATAGATGATTTTCACCTTCGAGTCGAGTCCTCATAATAAATGGCTGAAACTCTTATGCTTTGTTTAGACACAAAGAAACTGCAAATAGCCCACTGCAGGGTTAAAGTTCTTTTTCTACATATTCGTCGAACTAATCAGTAGTTGGTAAGGTATTGCTACAATTGTCTCTTTCTCCGGGAGACAGGCTTGTAAGCTCTAAGCATTAATAGTTGAGCTCAATCTCTTGGGGTAATAAATAATAAATTGTCTCTTTCTGAGCATTTGGGACTGGGGATTCGTTTTATCTTTGAATAGTTTGATTTTTATATTTGTCCTCTTTACTATTGAAACTTATGCTAGGGGGTGTGTTACCCAAATGGATTTACCCTTTGTCCCATTACTAGAGAGAAATAAAATTTATTTAATTATCTATACAATATATTTATATATATATTTAGTTTGATATAAAATATGTTCTATGTACCATATGCTATACTGTAATGCTAAATAAGCGTTCATTTTACATGGTCCAAAAACATATAATTATTTATACCAGCGTTTCTCAAACTGTGAGGCAATCATCCCTAAAGGGGCATGAAAAAACTTGGAAGGGGGGAGAGCGAGCATATCGAAAAGTCGGAAATAAGATATTATTTAAAAAACTATTAACATATTGAAATGAAGCAAAACGAAGTATATTCTAACAATGAAAAGTAACATAGTACTTATCCTATTACTAAAAAGTTACTTGAAATATGTAGTACTTAAAAGTTACATAAACAAAATTTCATACTTATATTGATAAATTGTACTGTTTAAAATTAAGATCATATATTGTAACTTTAGCGTTAAAGTACATTATTATTACATTCAATATACACTCAAGAGCAAAACAT
>BMAO01037412.1:0-61071 GCA_019973975.1 Trichonephila clavata | reverse complement strand
ATTTAGACGTCTGCGTTTGATTGAAAAGACGCAAGTCCTTATTCTTTGATAAATACGTTTAATTGAAAAAAATTGTAAAGATTAAACTGTAATATTTTAGCAAAGGTTTCTAACTCCAATTAAAAATGTAATGAAACAATTTTCATCTTCAAGCATCTCTTATTAGCTAACATTTTTCATTTTAAATTTTCGCTTTTACTTTTATAAATTATTTGTAGAAAATTCATAATTAATCACAGTATGTTCTATAAAACAAAAACACAGGTTAGTTTGACTTTCAGCACATTCAAAAAGCAAAAGCAAAAACCTTTTCTCAACTAATCATAAAATTTTGTATTTCATTTGTTATTACTTCCATAAATAACATTTCCTCCTGTATATCTGGTAAATATTTATATATACATAGAATCACATGAAAGCACTTTAGAAAAATTTCTTACGAGCCCCAGTAAAGGACAACAACATTTCCCTAAAGAAGTTTTAAACGGTCTCGCAAGAGCGAACTGTCAATTTCTTCAAAATCCGGCATTCCCGGACCGGGTCAGGACACGCCAAATTATCCGGTTTCTACGCTGATCCCGGGAAATTAGTGACCCTCTTTAATTACACCCCAGGAAACAACGAGCGGAACGCGCGCGGGGGACATAGTTTGCCTTCTAGAATTTCGGAAGTAATAACGGTCGAGTGATGGCCAGGCGCCATGTCATGAATTAAATCTCGAAGAATTGGTTTCCTCAACGAAATTAATGATTCTACTGGTATTTCGAACGGGGGGGGATGTTTAATTTTAGATTGAAGCCCGGGAGATGAATTTGCTGCGATCGTTTGCCTATGTGAAAGGGATCAATCGAAATTTATCTTTCTTCTAACAAGGTTTTGATCAGTATAGGTCGAAGGGAAATATTTATCCAGATAAGAAAAATCGAAAAAAATCGATCGCTAAAGTACCAAAGCAAATAAACGAGAGTAAATATTTTTTTGTATTATGATTCTATTCAAACATAATATTATCGCTTATCCTATTTTTATCTTTATTATTGAAAATCATTATCATCATTATATGTATGTATAAGATTTCCCTGGATTTAAAACATGTTTTGGGGAAAATAAATTGTCGTGTTGCAGTTGTTGAAAGACTCAGAAGAATTCTTGTATTTTTAGTAGTAATTTAGCTAATTATAATACACCAGTGGTTCTCAAACTGTAGGGCGCGCCCACTTAAGTGGACGTGATAACCTTACGTGAGTGTTACGAGCATATCAAAAAGTCGAAAATAAAAAAAGTATTTAAAAAGTATTAATTTGTTGAAAGAAAGCAAAGCAAAATATCCATTATGACATAATAAAAAAATAAAACACATATTTACACTGATATAATAAGTTTATAAATATATTCATAATTCACAATGTGTCACGGGCCTATTCGGATTTTTCTCACTAATAATCCTATTGGGGAATAACGGGTCTTTAAAATTAAATGTATAGAAAACCTTCTATCGAAGAAGAAGATGTGAGCATGCAAATTATGACTTGTATATAAAGATTAAACTTTCGAGTTAAATGGAGAGATGTTTGAGATAGATTAGACTGCTACGGCTAGCAGTGATTGATTAAACGTGAAGTGAGGCATGGATATTTCGTGGCTGAATATTGTAATATTGAAGTTGACGATTTATCAATTAGGAATCAGGTTAAATTAGATCACTAAGAATTAGAAGATATTGCCTAGACGTAAGTGATCAGTTTATTTAAAGTCTTCTCATATCTCGTCTGCCTCGCTATGGTTTTCTACATTTACTATTTGGGTGCATCACTTAACTTGGTTCATAGAATTTGTGTTGATGTCCGTGCGAGGAAATAAATTGGTTTTATTGACTATGGCTATTATTCCTTCCACCCACCCCCCACTCAGGTATGAGATAATTCATCCCTCACAAATGCACTTGCTAATTATCAATACTAATTTAAGAACAAGTTTTATTAATTACGAGTGTCTCCCGTGGGCTTTAAAATTAAGATTTTCTTTTAGAAATTTGCACTTTATATTTTGTTTTCAAAGCAGCCATCGCAGAAAATCCAGATGGATTTAGAATGGATGGAAAATGGATGATTGAGGAAATAAATATTTAATTTAATTAAAAATTATTTTGCAATATGTTCCGATTTCAAAATTAGAATTAAACATAATACTTATCTTATTTAAAAGTAATTTACTTAAAAATTCTTTCTTAAAAGAAATATATACAAACGTTTACCTTGATAACTAGTGGGATTTATAATTAAGATCATATTGTAGCTGTAGCCTCAAAGCACATTTTTATTGCATTCAATACTTAGTCATTATATTGGAGAGGGGGCGTGATGAAAATTATGATTTAAAATTGTTTACAAATATTGAAAGTTTGAGAAGCGCTGTAATACACAAAACAAAACAGCGACGAAGCCCAACGTAAAAACATACGGACATTATAGCGATAAACAAAAACATTCTTTTTTCACTCTGGGGATCTCAGGTTTTATGGTTCATTTAACCGGTAGTTTTTAGTTACATGATTTTTAGTAAACTTATTGGCCACAATACGCGGATGAGGCAATATTGCATCCTCTTGCGTTAAAACGTGGAAGATTTTTTGGAGACAAATTCAGGTTATTTACCATTAGGTTGGTAAACTAAAAATTTACCATCATGCGAAGTCTTAGAGAGCTCCAAATCCCTTATGAATCAAATAAATTCCCTCCGAATAAAATATAAGTGGGTTGTTACACAAACATTAAGGTACGACACAATACGATTCAATTGACAAAAATTGGCCAAAGAATCAAATTTAATATTTTTAGTTTAAATTACTCTGCATGTATTTTTCTATAACCTGACAAAATTTGAAAGCTCTAAACTAAAAAAAATACAGAATTATGATAGTTTCTGCGTTCTTTTTTATTCACATCCCTATAGCAAATCAAAACTTTAAACTTACTTATCTCGGAAAGATAAAATATTTAGATTAACTTCATTTAAAATGCTAAGGCTTTTTTTCTATTAAGCCTAATGCTTTGAATTTTTTTTTACCTATTACTAATAGTACATGTAACAAAAGTTGGAATGCATTTTTGAATCAAAGCAATATTTATTTTTAAAAAAATGATTGAACTCAGAATTTGCACATTTTTTAAGGAATTTTCCATACGCATTCATAAAAAGATCTATTGTACAAATACTAATCATTTTATCGCAAAACCCATATCAACTTTTGTTATACATAATTTGAGGTACTTGTAAACAAAATTCGATGCGTGTACGTAAATTTTTGTAGGAGGAGTAGCATTTTAAAATCACTTCACAAATTTGAAGTTTTTTCCATAAACAATTAAATGCCTAGCTTTTTATGAAATTTTGAGCACAAAATCTGTTTTACATAGTATACACACATAGGAGGCAACCAAAAAATTTTTAAAAATCCTTTCATTAAAAAATTTTGCCGAAATCGTACTATGTCCCCTTAATTAATACCTATTTTTCGAAACTTCGATGCCATAACATACAAAGTCTACTATCACACACAATTTTCGCGAAGATATAAACTTAATTAAAAATAGTAATAATATATAAATAGGAGTATTATTAGAGAAATTGCAATTATGTTATAGTAATGGGAGGATCCAATTATATATATAGCCCCTTGCTCTTAATATGACTTTTGAGTTCAATCGTAAGATATACAAT
Source organism: Trichonephila clavata (assembly GCA_019973975.1). Lineage (NCBI taxonomy): Eukaryota > Metazoa > Arthropoda > Arachnida > Araneae > Nephilidae > Trichonephila > Trichonephila clavata. Next base: position 57,351 of record BMAO01037412.1, on the reverse strand, counting down.
TCCATATTGATTTAAAAGTAGAACGGCGCAAGCGCAAGGATCGTATTGAAATTTTTATTCGTCTTTTAATTTAACTTTTTGGAAGGGAAATACTTGTATTTTATATGTTATGTATTTATTTTAATAAATATGTTTCATAATACGTAATATATGTGCAATTTAATTTTTTATATTTTTTGTTGAACAAGTAGTTATATTGTATGCTGTTAATATTTATGTTAAAAAGTATCTTTATATGATGCATTAATAATATATAATAAAACAACCATATATATATATATATATATAATATATTTATAAGTAAATATTACTTATGTAGATTATATTTACATAATGTATATATTTATATGGTACTTGCGTACTATCGCAAAATTGAATATGTTCACGATAATCCTGATTTCCATGTGTCGTACGCGCTGAATTGGCGACCATTTGCTTTCTTTGAAATAATGTCACTAATACTGTTGCGATAATGCGCATGTATCGTTTATGTAACGTATATTTCGCCAAGCACAATGTAAGGCAAGGAAAATGTATGTCTTCAGAGCCGTTTACTTTTCTTAGAATTCTCTAAGGAAACAAACGGAGAGGGCTCATACTTTTTCACAACTAAGACTTTTATTTCCCCATAACCTCTTAGTAGTCATCAATAGCATGGACCAAAACTTTGGCGACTTTCTCGGTAATTTATTGAAAATTCGGATTTTAGTCCTTTTGACACATTTTTGAGCTTAAGTACTCTTTGTACCGAATCAAAAAGGAGTTCCCATGTTTCATTTCTTCGATATATTCGTAAGAATTTTTTTCCCTAATTATTTTCGTTTGCACTCCTCTTCTATCGTTCACTCGCTCGAGTTGAGTGGACGTGGGCTGCATGACAGTAATATGTAAATAAAAAATAATAAAACTTCATGGAAAAAAAGTGTGCATGAAATTTTTGTTTGAAAAAAAAAACACTAGCCTGAAAAGTTTTCAATTCAAAACTAAGCAAGCGTTGCCGACACGAGCACAATTTCCAAATGGAGCAAAGTAAAACCAATTCAGTCTAACGCAGCCTCATCTGATGCTTAATTTAGATTCAGTCTTCCTCAGTGCTTCTCAAACTTTCAATGTTTGCGACCCAATTTTCAAACATAATTTTCATCGCCCCCCCCCTTATACTATGACAGTGTATTGAAAGCAATATAATGCAGTTTTATGCTAAAACTACATTACGACTTTTTTTTATTAACGGTACAAATTATCAATACAAGCAGTAAATTTTGGCTTGTTGCTTTAAAGTAATAAATATTTAAGTTGCTTTTTAGTAATATGATAAATATTTAAGTTACCCTTTAGTAATATGATACATATTGTGTTACTTTTCATAGTTTAGAATGTATTTTATTTTGCTTCATTTCAGTAAATTAATAAATCTTTAAAAAGAAATTTTTATTTTCAATCTTTCTATATACTCGCGCCCCCCATGTAGGAATATCACGCCCCTCAAGGGGGGCGCGACCCAGAGTTTGAGAAACACTGCTCTACTCCAAAACGTGCCTAAAAATTTACCATTTAAAAAAGAAATACACAAAATTACAAACTACCATTAATTTTAATATCAATACAAAGTATATAAAAAAGAAGAAAAGCACAATCAAACGTTCCGCAACTGATATCCCTGAAGGTAACACCATACCTTTAGAAAAGACTATGAAACCTTATTCGGCTCAAATTATTTCCAATTCCTGAGAAAGAAAAAAATAAAGGAAAAACTACAAAAAAGGTGGAGATACCATCTTCAACAGAGCAGCTCTAACGCTATGTCAATATGTAGAGCTGCCATGAAAAAAAAAGGAAAAGAAAAGTTTCTTTTTCTTTCAGCTTGGAACTGACACTCATCATTTAAGCAAATGGATCTCATGCATGTTTCAACAGGCAATGTGAGAGGGCGCTACATGCAGTCTGAAGTTCGTCTGTTCTATTTTGTGTTCTTTTATTCTATTTTATTTTTTTAATTTTTTTTTCTACTTTCGGAATCACAAATAAGATGGTGATCTCAAGCAACAATGTTTTCCAATCGCTATTTCGGGTCTTTTCAGCTCGCAAATTGTACTCAGGAAGTAGAAAATGAATAAAATATCACATAACAGAGGATGGAGAAATTCTTTCGGATAATTCTTGTGAACTGATCAGTTTCCGATTCTTTAAAAATAATTCAATTTGTATTCGGATAACATTTTTTTTAATGTTTAAATAGGTTTAAATATTTTAGAAATCGTTTGAAAATAGATTATATCACATTGTAGGATTTATTTAGTAGTATTCATTCGGACATAAAGAAATTTCGTAGAATGAATCATTTATTTATTTTTTAAAAAAACTTTGATAATCACAATCACTAAAATTGGTTTTACATGTAAGGAACAGTCAATTTATTCTTAAATTCATAAAATTATGAAGTATTTTGACATCATATAAAATTTAATTAGTGTTTTTATTGAAATCAATCGGTATTCTTTAAAGAATAAACACGTGTAATCAAATAAAAAATTGCAAAGGAAAACAACATTAATTTTAATAAATTTTTTGTAATTAATTATAATTGATAAAATTCAAAAAACAAAATAACAATGTAATTTATAATTTTCAAGATAATTTAAATTGAAAATATTCTATTAAATCCATCTTAAACTTTGTTTCATAATAAAATAAATGAACAAATATTAATCGTTTGAGGTAATCCTATTTTGAATAAAAATTGTTTTTCCCTAATGTTTTTAAATTATTTTCTCTGTACAAATTGTAATATTCATAAAAATAAAATAAATTATTTTTTTCTAAAACATTTTCAAGAATACAGATATAAATTTTTTAAGCTATCTATTTTAATACATTTATTATTAAAAGGATTACAATAGATTTGATAATATTCGAGAATACAGATTACACACACACACACAACACAAAAATTAGGCTAGGATTACAAAAGTTAGGCTCCCAGTACGCCCTAACAGCAGATCATTCTCCATTGCACAAATTATACAACTGTTCAAACGTATTTCTCAAATTGCAAAACCATTTAGGCTTAGAATTTTTAATTCTCCGGCTGGCTCGAAATTTTTCTAATTGTTCACAATGTAAGTTTTCAACTGATTTCTTTAAAATTTTTTGTCTTTCATATACTTTCTTCGTTTGTTCTTTTTCTTCGTAAAATTTGTTCTTGGTGCTCCTCTTCAGTTAAATTCAAATTTTTACAATCCATTTTTAGTAACTATACCTAATGTATATATATATATATATATATACACCTTATGTATAAACTTTTTTTATATAGAAGCATATTTTGTATAATTAATGTTTTATCTTTTTGTGTATTTATTGTTTCGTCTTATAATTGTGTAAATAATTTATATCTGGATGTTTAATACGTTGTTTTCTATTGTATTTATTTTATATTAAAAATTGTAATATTTGCAAGCAACGCCATCCATTCCTTTTCTAATGGCGTTTCAATGGAAATTTGGCGAAATATTGGCGATACAGCCAAGTTGGAATCTTTTCCGGTAACAAAAATATGGTGATTTGGTGACCATAGGAATGCTTCTGGAAATTACTGGAGAAATTGATAACATCACAATCTATGACGTAAACAAGCTTTTAGAGAAAGACCTAGGTAAATCGTTCTTGTCACCCTTCTCCTATTAAATTCTACTTTTTACAATCCATTTTTACTAACTGTACCTTATGTATAAATAAGTTTAGTGCAGCAGCATGAAAAAACCTTTTTTATGTGAAGAGAGAAATAATTTTTAAAACATTTAAATAATTTATTTTAAACAAAGCTGAAATACGATTAAATCGTTTAATTTTATTACTGCGACTTGTTCAAGTATAATTTCAATTTTAATAATTATTTTTAAATTTAGGAATAGCTTTATAAGACGTATTGAAGTGCATTTAGCTATTTTAATGCATTTTATGGGAAATTTGCGATAATTTACAAAAGCACATAAAAACTGTTTCTTGTTCAAAGAAGCTTATATTTGCAGCACCCTTTAAGACTATTTAGAACAATTCATTCTTGTTCGCGTGTGCATTAAATGTGCCTTTTCGGATGTTTTTAAATCCAATTAACAAAAATGCCTCCAATATTTTAATTATTATTATTGTAAATACAATTGCTTAAAAATTTCGCTTAAAGTTATCCGATATATATTCTATTAAATCAACACTTAATATTACTATGAATAATTGTTTTAAGAATATTATTACAATAAAAAAATATTTAAATACAATTTTTTGGAAAGCAGGACATTTTTTCAAAACATTCCTTCTTTATGGAAAATGCTTCTATAATAATAATAATAATCGTCCAATATATAGCTAAGATTTCTATACAGAACTTGAACTAGGATTTTTTTAAAAATATTTGTTGTTATTATTGTTACTAATGCCACTTGATCTGCTGGTGCCAGATCGAGGTCCATGAATTTTATCATGACAAAATGGCTAGATTGTACGCCTGTCATTCACCGTAGCCTTGAGAACTATGCAAGTGATTGTACGTTTTAGCCCTTTTCACCCCAATTTTGAGAGAACACCTTGGGGGCTGTCAGGAACCTCTAACCACTTTCCCCTTTCCACCAACCTGACTGGAAGACTTGCGGCTCGACAGCTAATTAGATTACCCACATGCCACGCGAAGGCACTATACATTTACAAAATCCGTGCCTTCTCCGGGATTCAAACCCAGGTCCTACGTTACAGCAGTCAACCTCGTTTACCATTACACCGGATACTGGCCGGGTTAGATTGTACGCCTGTTTAATTTTTAGAAGTGGATTTATTCCAATTTTAATACATCATAATAGAGAAATTTTAATATAAAAACATTGGTTATTACTTCAATTAATCGCAAATCTGAAACAAATGTGAATTTTTCAAAAACCATAGTTCAGGCTCTATATACACGTCGTCTCTATAGGTAGGCAAGGTATTACTATTATAGAAGCATTTTCCATAAAATCAGAATGTTTTGAAAATTCGTCATTTTTTCTTCATTTTTTGCCCAAAAAAATTAAATTTAAGTAATTTTTCATTGTAAATGTTTTTAAAACAGTTTTATACGTTTGTTCTATAATTTAGGTGATACCAAATATCAAAATATGTATGCATTTAAAAGCATTTTCAGAACCATGGTTCCTAATTTCTTGCAACTAGGTATTGATGATGGTAAAAAAAGACGAATGCATATTGAAGTAGATTTGCATAAAATAATATACATTTAACTATTTCAAAAAAAGCTATATATCCTTCATTAATAATAAAATTAACATATTTATCTCATTTCGATTCAAAAATAAACATGCTAAACAAAAAAGAGACTAAATTATTTTTACCATCATAACAAGGTTTTACAGTTTTCCCAAAACTAGAACTATTGACAGACATATATACTTTTCCAAACCGTATTCATTAATTTCAGAAAACCTTGGCAAGCTTCCACAGCTATTTAAAAAAGAAGGATATCCCTGTTATAAATGTTTTCTACGTTAGAGTGTTTTTAATTACCTTTGTTTTATCGGTTAACTTTCCCAATAAAGCTATTTTCCCCTGTCATGCAACGGACACTTTTAGAGATATATGATGATCATCTTCTTGGTTTTAAAAACTATTTCGTGGAATAAAAGTTAAAAAAATCCCTCACGCGTGTTTCACAAGGAATATTTTTAGGTTAATTAACTTTCTTATCATCGAATTTAATTATTTTTGTGTCATAATTATATCTTTATTTCACTTTCTTTTAAAAAATGGTAGAAAGTTATGCAAATTAAATAAACAGAAGTATATTTTGGTCTGTTTTCAAATAAATAAAATATTTTAAACTCTGTGAAACAAAATTTACTTACATTTTAATTAAAATTGCATAAAAATGATACAATTTTATTTCATAATAATATTTCATTGTAATTGCGTCTATAGTCGTGAATGAACAATTAGATACGCTAATAAACAGTATTAGTAACTATATTCCCTTTTCAGGTAATGTTACTTGTATTTGTAAGCAAGTATAAATTTTTATTAGTATAATTTTATGTGAAAAAAAAATGTTTTTGTGGTATTAAAGTAATTGACTACGTTCATAACTGTATTTTTGAAAAGGCGTATAAATGAATATTTTTTTTTATATTTAATGTCACTTGAATTAGAAAACACATACAAAATTTATTTTAAGAACATTATCACAATAAAAAAAAATTAAGGTATCCGAACTCGTTCGGAGTACTTTTTAACAAAATAGCATACTAAAACATTATAAATGCTCTTTTAGGACTCAATACCAATAAATATTACTATTTAACTATCAAAATTTAAAATAAATTACCTGAATTTTACAAAAATCACAATTATAAGTGAAATTTTAGCAATATTTTTGGAAATCTTCAAAGCAGTTCGAGAAAAAATAATAAACATATATTAGTAAAAGTATTACTAAAACAAATTACATGCATTTATCTAGAAAATGTACTAAAATTTTAATTTTTTATTAAAATTTGAAAATTTTAGAGCTTATTGAGTAAACATTATAAGAAATGTTTCATTTTTTATGTGACCATTATTTAAATAACAACCCATAACTCAAAAAGTATTCATACAATAAGAAATATTTTAGTACATTCTCTAGAAAATAACATAAATATCAGGTTTAAAAAGTTTTATAGAAATAGATTCGTAATATTTTAAGTTATCAGACTCGCCATGGTAGATTTTGAGCAATTTAAATGCCCACTTCTGGTAGATCAAAAACCCACTTCCGGTTTTTCTAAATTTATAAAATTGATTGTAACTTAGCCTCTAGGTAGTGTAGAAACAAAACAAAGTATGTTTCATAAAGTCAAAAGATAGCTCTATTCAATAAAATAAAAAACAAAAATATCAGTTTTGACTGAATTGGGTCATTTTCAATGTGTTCGGATACCTTAAGCAATCTTTAGTTAAAAAATTGAAGAAAAAGTTTTATCATTCAAAGTATTTTTCTTTCATGAAAAATGTTTCTGCTGTTATAATATTTTGACTATAAATAGCTAAAATCTCTGTACAGATTCACACAGAACTTAAATTTTCGAAATATGTTAGCACTGCACTTATTTATATGTTGATATATCTGAGTATGTGCAGAGAGAAAACTTTTAAAACATCATTTATCATTTCAATTGATCGTAACACTGTAAATACAGTGGAATTTTAAAAAATACTACCTCAGATTATATCCTAGATAAAAAGGAAAACATTATTAATATAGAAGCTCTTTCAGAAATGTATTGAAAATATGTCATTTTTCCTTCATTTTCTGCTAAAAAAATTAATTAAAATTGTTTTAAAAAATTTAATATTTTTAATTTTTTAAAAACTGCACGAATTAGTACATAGTGTAAAAATAGTTAATTGATGTTTGTGTGTTATTAATTACCACATAATGCAGTTAAATCAGTGAATTGCGAATATTTTTTTTTTCTAGTTGCAATCTTCAATCGCTAAGAAAGACTTACAATTCTAGTCATTAGATATATTAAATACCTGCAATGACACAGAGATTATATAAATTGCCGATTCTACTCTATTTCTTACTCTTTAAACTGCTTAAGGGATAAGAAGGATAAAATGGTAACCCTCTTTAATTTATATTATCCAGGAGATTTTCTAATAAAGTACTAGCTATCTTCCTTACATAAAACGTACCACCCGTTTATTAGCTGCTCATTTATTGTTGTAATATAGATTAATTTGGCAATGTATCTTCTTGTCTTCTTTCGTACACAGCTCTTTGGGGCATTGATCTTTACAAAAAGGGCCAATAAAAAAATCAGACTCTCCAAGGAAATTTTAAAATTATTGCGTTTTCCTGATTCAAAAGAAATGTAACTGGTAATTATTAAATCAAAGTAATGATTCACAAATTATTTACTTCCTAATATTTTTTATTTCTAAAGACACTTAAATTAATCAAAGCATTTGGGACCTAAAGTCACAGAAAATCTCGTGATGATTAAAATAAGCAAAGTATATGGAAATATACCTACACTGATACTTTGTTACATTATTTAGTACTTATATACATTTTTTGCTAGCCATTAGTGTTATTTACGGAATGAGAACGCGACAAGTAATAACTAATTTAAATTATTCTTAACTTAGTATTTTTGTAAGATGAGCCAAGGCATTTCGAAGGTACTGATGAAATTCAAAATTCACGGACAACTATTTCAACGTGTATGAAAATGTTTCAACAAAAGCAGTAACTTAACGACAATGCTATCTTAAGAATGTTTCGGGCAAAAAATAATAATCATTAACTGTCAAAAATCATTTTATACAAGTGTTAAGCCACGATAATCGTACGATAATAGTGCAATACTTTCCCAAATAACATCGGATTCAATTTTCAAGCTACAACAAACTTGTAAGGCAAGCTGCAGAACATATTTAACGATATATATGAGCTTTAAATGTAAAGTTAATGAATAACCGAGCTCTCTCTCTCTCTCTCCCAAAATGACTGCAAGTCACAGAGCTATGAGCTTCAGTTAGGAGCGGCAGCTTCAAGTAGCCCACTGATAATCAGGGATGTCTTAAAAATTCTTGAAGCCCTGGTACCACCGACAATTTATGACTTTTTTGTGACCCCGGGACTCTAATAAAAGTCAGGCCCTACCTGGGACCCTTAAAAATAGACAGTACATAGCATACGTTGTCAAATGATCGTAAAAATGTTTATCAAAAACAAATAAATGTGTATGACACAATCTCATAAACCTATGCTCAAATCGTCTCGACCGCCGCATTTCGATTAAATGAGTAATGATGGTAGATGATGGTAGGCCTATGCCTTGACATGAACAACAGCCATCACCTAATAATGCAGCCTTGACACTGTTGCAAGTTTACTTGTAATTTGAAATTTCCAGTCTTTCGGAGATTATGTCTCGGAATAACAATACACCTTTAAAATTATTCAAATCCTGATCCTTTAAGACATTGCCAGGAGCTAAATGAGACCCCCGTCAAGGCCGAGGCCCTGGGACAGGGCCCAGTTTGCCCATGCCTTAAGACGTTCCTGAGAATGATTAGGAACAATTAACTTAGTCTGATAAGTCGTGTCCCCAAATGAGTTGGATTGATGGAAGGATTACTGTGTGGCGTCAAAACTATGTTTTGGCTATTGTCTTTAAATAAAGAGCTAAAATGGTTGGATTTTAAATGATGCCAGTTTTGCTTAGTTAAAAATTTCAAGAATTTTCTACATGTGTGTGCAAATTGGAAAATGGGTTTTCCACTTCCATTCTGACGAGGTCCATCATTTCTACATTTATGAAAATCTGGTTCAATTTCAACACATTTCCCCTCCATACAATTGTCGGGCTGGCACATTTTGTCTTCAAAATCACTAATTGAGTTTCATCATTCCCATTTAAACCACCAGATTTGATGGTGAATCGAATGTAATCCGACATACACCGATGTACACCCGATTTCAAGTGTACACATCCAAAACCTCGTCTTATATCTTTTTTACGCATACGCAAGTAGACTATGCCATGTAGCTTTTTTTTATGGGCATGGTGAATATGAGTATATGTATACTTATGTAATCATCTCAGTATATGTAAATCATCTACAATTCTCTTTTGATAATTTAATCTCTAAGAGAGAAATATTTTTTATAAAAATTTATATTTATATATACTATGATAATATACTATCATATGCTCTAAATTGAATTTAAAGATGCCAATTAGTCTTATACTTGTGGCTCTGCTTGTTAAATTTAGATAAAGTTTCAAATTTGAGAATTCGATAAAGATGCTCCAAATAAATTAAGATTCTTTAAAAAAATTTTTAAATTATTTTTTTTAAATTCTTTTATTATATGTGTATTTTTAAATCAAGGACATTTTGTTGAACAATGTCTGTTGTTATTGTTGATAAAAAAGTACATTTTAAGAGAAAGTTTCTGTAAAAAAGAAAAAGTTGGGTACAATGAAATGCATGAGCTCATTAGTTGGAAACACTCGAATACACGTATCATGTGACTATGACGTCACATGAATTTAGCCCTTCTCACGGACTGTAGTCATTACATCTATAATTAAAAAAAAAACTTTTAAAGAATTAGTATGGGCACTGGAGAAACTAAGAACTTGTGAGAATTATTAATTCACAATATTTAAAAAATAAAATAAAATTCAGTACAAATGGGAGTATTTTACTGGAAAAGTTCTATAAGATACAATAATTCATAGAAACGATTTTAAAAATTAATAGAAAAATGGGACTAAATCTTCTGAATCATACTCAAATGGTTATTCAACATTCTTTCATATAAAAATACAAACAAGTTATAGTACTATAGCTTCAAAACCACCATTTCAGCGCTATCTATTCTAATCTATTTCTACTGCCCGCTACTTCAAAGATAACATAAACGTTTCTCGATATTATAACAGTACAGTCTTTCTGTATCAGGGGATATAACATAACATCAGGGCATTTAATATTAATCACATTTTCCCTCGCTTTATGAAAAGAAAATAACTTGAAAAAGCGATAAAGCTTACTTAAATTGTCTTTCTTTTTTCGAAGCAGCATTTTTTATACTGAAGCCGAAATAATCTTTTATTAGGTTGATTTTTCCCCTCGCTTTAAGAAAACTTGGATAAAAGCCAGGATACTACTTAAATACCTACCACCGCACCATGTGGTTTCTACAGGCCCTTATATTAGATTCTGTAGTTCATTCTGAAGCTAGGGTTTTATTACCGTAAACATTACATTCTGCGGGAAAGCTTACATTGCATATTTTATGGTCGGTTTTGAATAGAAAACCATCACAGTGATGTCAAACCAATATCGTTCGAGATTAAAAAGTGGGCAGCGAGCCAACACTCTGTAATGAAATACCGATGAAGCGTGGGTGTAAGTTTCCTGTGGATTTAATTTTAACGGTTGCATTATTCATGAATGTGTTTATTAAAACTAATTATTTTAACAAAGTCATTGGGGAAAGCACGCTAATGAAGTAAAAATGAGGTAAAAACGCTTTCGGATAGCGATAAAAGGTATAACAAACATTCCTCAAATCTAATGCTTCGCGAAGGTTATGGACATTATTAAATGTTGTAAATTAAATTTTTAACTTAATGAAAGTGAGTAGAATATCTGTTAATTTTAAATTTTTAGTATTCTTTCCCCCTAAAAAATTAGAAGAATTTCGTAAAAATGTTCATGAATTTAATTTTTTTAATTATTTTGAAGTGAATATATAAACTAAATGGGTACTTTTCCGTTTTGCCGGTGCAAATCTCACCAAGTTGGCATTATTGGCGACAAAACGTCTACAAACACATCAAAAGTATTAATAAATGTTTGTTTTCTTTGGTTTTTCATTCATTTTTGATATATTATGAAAAGAAGTTACTGATATGAAAAGATAAAAACTTATTTTGTAAATGTGGCGCTAAGAGGTTACCAGCGGGTACATTTCATTTGGCGTCGATTGTTTTACTTTTGGCGATTTTTTCGCTTTCGCCGGCGAAACGGAAAAGTACCATTACATGTTATTCCAGCTTGCTTGAATATAACAATGTTTTCTTTCGTTATTTTTTTAAATTAGGTTAAATTTCGCAAACGAATATTTTTTCTCAGCTTTCAAATTCCGATAAGGCTCAAATATAGATTGCATCTGATATTAATAAATAGCCGGCTCCGTGGCTTAAAGTTACATGCCCTCCTTGTAAGTCCAAAATGGCGGGTTTGATCCCGGTTGAAGTCAATAGATTTTCTGGATGCGAAAATCGTTGGTACGCATGTCATATGATTATGTGGCACGTAAAAGATCCCTTGAGAATCAATTGGACTCTAGTACACTCGGCGAAATGAAATCTTGGCAGTATTTAGCATCCGACGAGAGCTTGAATTGAATAAATTCAAGCGTCAAAATTTGGTAGTGGTAGTCGCCATTAAATGGTGCCACCAATGAGAGGGTGCCACCAATAAAAAGGTGCCACCAATGAGATGGCTCTTACAATTGGGAACTTCCCGTGTCTGCAAAGACGTAGCTGAAAAAAATCACCCCATTTGAAAGAAGAAATATTAATACTTCAAAATACTTCAAAATATATAGAAAATATTATTTTCTTATTTTCAATATTTTGTATTTTAACCAATGCTAATTTTCCCCCTATACTGCAATCACCTCATTATTATTCCACATATATAATTATAATAATTATTTGCATCATACATTTAATGACTAGCAAATTCATGAGTAAGAAATATAATAAAATGGGATAAATATGAGAGATACAGCTTCAATACAATCGTTAACGCTAACTCACTGGAGAGAGACTGGAAAACTGCCTATTTCAATAAAAGTTAATATAAGAAGTTTTAAGAAAGTTAAATAAAAAAGAAATAATTCGATATAAAAAAGCATCTCTGAAAAATCTAATTAATATTGCAACTAAAATGCTGTTGCAATATTATTTAAATGAATCTTTAAATAGTTTAATTACATTTTTAATTTTAGTGTCATACATGTGTTAAAAGAAAAAATTTCGGAATTTTTATTTATTTTTTAATTATATTTTTAGGTAAAAAATCCTGTAAATAGCTGTGTGTGTATTCACTAAAAGTAGCCAAAACATTATCTGGGAAGTTAAATCAAGTGTTAGAGCAATATAAGTTTTTTTCTGCAACCGAGGAAGCTGGTCTAAAATTATAAATTCGTTACCTCTATAAAAAATAATCCCAGAGAAATCTGTAATATAAATTTTTAGAAATAGAATATTTTCAATACAGTGACTAAATTAATCTTATCAAAGCAATAACATGTATAAATTTATGAAATACAAATATATTAAAACAAATATACTAATATTTTATTCAAATTTATTACATCTTAATAAATGCACTTATTTTATTTGTGCCATAACATATCAAAAATTTTAGCAATACGTTCAAATAACGTTTTTATATTTTTCATATATATATCCACTTTTTTGAAAGGCTGCAAGAAACACAGAATACTTTAATGTTTTAGGCCCATATGGAATTCGTGTAAGACTACAGATTTGCATTTTAGGAAGATGAAACTAAAAAAAAAAAACTTTTTTCCAGTGTATTTTTTCTTCTTATACTCAAGTAGATGAAGGCATAAAAAATCGATGAACTGAAGAACACCATTAACATATTCTTTGATGCGTACCTAAGTCTGCTCAAACAAGAACAAAGCCTGCCCCTGTTTTGCCAATTTTATCGTTTGGACCTTCCTTACAGAAAGGAACGAAAAACTCTTAAATTTATTCCGCGCAATTGAATAGCAAGTGAACTACTCGAAAGCGAAAAAAATAACTTTTAGTTTTACTAGTATGAGAAAGTATTGATTGAAAAAAGACTTTTTTATGAAGCATTTTTGTTTAGTTCTATGTATAAGAGTACGGTTAACCGTTTTTTATCTTACTGAGGTATTTAAGGTGTCGATTTATGTTTTTATCAGAGATGATTTTATTAGAAGCAGCTGTTTTATAAATATGTCTTGGAGGATAAAACATTCTGACTTAAATATAAAGTATATTTTATTTATATTGGCAGATTTTCTTTTGAGTATTTAGTAGGTGTATTTTTGAACACATTTGAGTACTATATTTTGTTAGCGTTTTTCCTCAAAAAAATACAATTGACATATCATTAGAGGCTTTCATAACAGTGTCAATAGAATATATGATATTTCTTAAGGCTTCAAAATCCTTGTTGAAAAACCAAAAAACCAAAAAACAAAAAAAAAATCAGTTGACCTAAATAATTCTTGTAATATTATCTGAAACATTTTATTTATGAATAATTTTTCAAAAAAATATCTTAAAAAGGCCTTCTAATATTTTTTTATTGAGATAAAATTTATATTCTAAATATATTTGCTGGGGCTCTCAGAAAAATAGATCTAAATAAAAGTAATTGTATATGTGTTGATGGTTGAAAACTGTACAGTATTTTATTGATGTATATTTGTATTGAAAGACATTAGGCTTTTATTTTAGAAATCTTGATGTATTACAGCAATTTTTGAAATTTAAAGCATGTGGAAAAAAATAATTTATATTTGTGTTTATTAGCTTTCATATATTTTAAAGTTTTGATGTTTTTGGTACTATATTTTTACAAAAGTAATAAAGTAAACCGTTTTTTAATTGTAATTTTTATATTAGATTTTTCATTTCTATAAAAACCCATCAAAATTCAGTAACTAATTTTATCACAAATTAGACAATCTGTTCTTCATTAATAAATACAAAGTTTTATATTCAGTAATTCCATTAATTTATAGAAATATTTTAATAGTCTCACATATATATATTCGATATCTAAAGTAGAGAAAATAATGTTTTTTATAAGAATTTGATAAATTATTTTAATATTGAAAGAATAAATTTTTTATTAAAAATATTCATTAAAATAAAAAAAAGTGTCCTAAGTTCAATTATCTACAGAAAAAAATTCCATGAAAAGTTTACAATTCCTCAAAACTTGTTAATTGTTCAAGCAAAAAAATGTGTTTTCTAAATAGCAACTGTCATTTACATGGAATATTTAACTGCGAAAGCTATTTGAACTCGAAAAAAATGTATCCATATCCATTAGGCCTTAAAAGTTGTTTTATTTAAAACAATAACACAGTAAAGATTAAGATAAAATGAAAAGGTTAGTTATAGAAGCTTAAGAAATATTTAAATAAAATTGAATTACTTTGCACAAGTATAATCAGTTTTAGACACTTTATTTTTTTATTCTTTTTTTATTTCTGTTTATGATACATTTTTGTTGTTTTTAATTAAATATTTATAATTAAAATTTATTCCATGAAAATTACAATAGGTACTAAGCTTTTTATTTTATTAAAATGGAAATGAATAGGTTTATAGTTTCATTTCTGTAAAGCATATCATTTGTAAATTTATCCACTATATTTCATTTTCTTGCACTGACAGCTAAGTTTAATATTGAACCTTTTAACAAATCGGAAAAATTTGAAACAGTTTCTTATCGTTTACATCTGTTACAGAGTTCATTTTAATATTCTTCTGAGTATATCCTTCAAATGCATTTTAAGATGGATAAGCTATGGCTTTTTTCTAGAAATCAGGCACAAAAAATTAATGCATACAATTAAATTAATACTTAAAATAGATTTGGAATATAATTTGACTAATTTATTTCCAGGGTAATGTGCTTACATTAATACTTTAATACACATTATTTAAATGCAAACGATTTTTCTTTCGCATTGGAATTACTTTCAAAGAATTTCCAATTTCAACTTATTTTTATTTTACATTTAATTTAGTTTTTCTGTCAACTATTATGTTCAAGATTTGTGTACCAAAAATACAATAAATAGCTTTAATTAAGTTCTGATATACGACTAATATTCAGGTAACTCCTCGGTATACCACTTTTTCATTTATGGGTGGGTTCCTTTGATTTTTCTATTAATTTGGAACTTTTAAATCCAAATTGAATTTTAAAAAGAAATATACTAATGCTCTTAATAATTTCATTTTCAACTATTTCGTGTGAAATCGAACAATAATTTTAAATAGAACAATGAATTAAAATTAATCTGTGATTCTACTAATTTTTAACAGAAAGTTCTTTGAAATTCGTAGTATTTTAAAATGGTCGGTTTTTAATGTAGATGTTTAAAATAATTCCAAAAAGACTATCGTACTTTTAAACTGATCTATCACAAGAAAAATATCCAAATCATTTTACCAGTTATTTAAGTTTTCTTTTGAAACGTATTCCGAACGTTCGTTTAAAGAAAGATATCTTTTCGAACAGAGATAAATGTTTACTTTTCTAAAATGATTTCCATGTTATGTGTTTTTCAAATATTTAATTACACTTAAATATTTTTTTTAATGAATAATACATAAACTTCTCAAACTACAGGGTTATTTATAATTCCCACCAGATTTTCAGAGCACTATAGTAAAAGACTAAGATAAATGCAGCCAAAAAGAACATTTGAAGAATACAGAAACAATCCAAGTTTTATTTGCATTCTTTTCAGGTGTTCTATGGTCGAAACCTTGATCACATGGCATTCATCGATGTGATAGTCAGTTCCTGTTACACTCAACTCAACACGGTACTATCAACGTTATTGATAGTACATTTTATCCTTTCATACAGATCTTCTACATAACGTGGAAAAGGGAGTCTTATGCAAAAAAACTAAGTTTTTGGATTACACGTGCTGTAAATAACGTTGGTAGTACTATGTTGGTTAGAGTCGGCTAGGAACTGGAAAATCGCAATAATGTTTGTCGTCAAAAAACCCTCTTGAAAAGTAAAGTATGTAAATAACATTGGAATTGTTCCTGTATTCGTTCAAATGTTCTTTTTTGATGTACTCATCTTAAATCGCTTACTATAGTGCCACAAAACCCAAAAGAAAATTATGAATATAATTTTGTATTATTTTATAATAAAAACTTTTCACTCAAAACTCAATGGCAGGAAGAAAGTAGAAAGTATCTGAGCTATATTCTTTAAGGATTTTATTCATAAAACAGTAAATCAGATTAAAACACCTTTCAGTTTTTTAGCATTTCAGCAGACATATCTTAAATAACGTATCTTACTTTTCTGATCCCTAATTTCTTAATCAAAACCGATGCGTAAGCTATTCGTAACAACCATTTAATTTGACAAATTAATCGAATCATAGCACAATGAACGCCAACCCCTCGTTGAAAACTTCTCAAAACTATGAAAGGTATCCCTAACATATCAATGTTTACCCACTCGGGGTAATTTCGAATGACAGGCGAGAACTTTCGACTGGAAATTGAAAAAAACAAAAATGAGCACTAAACCTAATTAAACAAAGTTAATGTCATTTTAATAATGTTTTCAATCTTATGAAAGCATTTTAATCAACGCCTTTCCTGATTTTACTCAGATTTATTTTCTAATTAAATCTGCGGGGCTTTAATAAGGAAAGTGAGGGCGCTGCATTCCTAAAGTATCCGTTGTCACTTAGGGAAAGAAAACTTTCATCACGGGCTGTCACTCCGTTGGTGGAGAACTACCACAGAAAATTAGATGAGAATTTTTAAGCCGAATCTGGCATTAGTTGTGAAAGTGCTCGGATACATTTCGTTTGAATTTTCTTTTTTAATACACAAAAAATTGTTGTAAAAATTTTTTATTCGTTAAAAAAAATTTTTTTTAAGCGAAGAGAACTTAAGTTTCATTTTGCGTCGAAATGTTACTTTTCCTATTCGAATCCAACAGCAAAAAATATTAGATTTGTATTACTTTCAAAGATATTTAGAATGGGCTAATTTCATGATGGTATCACACATGAAATATTCAATCACATGTCCTGCATAGAATTCAGAACTTACATTACGCTTGTAATATTGTTCGACTTATAAAATTTAGATAAAATGTTAGATTTGATTCCACAATTAAGTAAATACCTTTAAATACTAGTATTTATTTATTTATTTATCCACCCCCGGGTTTGATTTCTTGACAATTTGACGCCAACCCTTCCAGTACCGTTTGACGACGCCATCTGTTGGGTATTTATCGAGTCCAGTGCGGTGGAGCAGGTGGTCACCATCCATCCTGCATTGGCTACAGAGAAGGCAAGTTTCGTCGGCAGCTAGGCCAAGCCAGTGGACGTATACTCCCAAAAGGCCATTTCCAGTGGTTGGGCGAAAGCGGGCTCTCTCCAGGTGCCCTGGGATAAGACCCACAGTAGCCAGGGTTTCCTGTAGCTTTTCAAAACTATGCAATACATTTTTCAATGTACGAGGGTTGATCAGGAGAAAAGGTTACAAGTCGAATAAAGAAATATTTATTAACAATAGACGGAAAATACTAAGAGGAATTAAGATGCCATCACATTTCGACATAATCACCAAGTCTACTTAGGCATTTATCAGAACTCAGAACCAACTTGTTTAAACCGTCTTGATAGAAATTTGGTCCCTGTTCACATTGAGCCAGGTCTCGGTGGATGTTTTCACAGCACTGTCATGGAATATCGCAGCACATCAGAAACGATATGCTGCATGCCACCATAGCTCAGTCCCAGCTCTGACAAAATTTCACTCAGAGTTAACCATCGATCATTTTGAATATTTTCTTCAATTGAAGCTGTGTTGATTTCTGCCGTTGAAGAACTTTTCCAGCCACTCTCTGCCATATTGCTGTTTCCGACATCCTGTTTACCAGATTGAAAAGAGGGACACCATTTTGCTACATGTTGTCTGCTCATTTTTCTCTGCTCTCTCAGATGCGGACACATTCTTTGCCCTTAAATTTGAATCACGACTCACACTTCCAAACGAGACCAATTTCCTAAGCTCTTACCATTTCAATCATCCTGAACCATCCTGGAACTTTTACTACGTATCCGCAAACCAGCTTTTTGACAAGAAGTGTCATTTGTCTCCACTAGGGAAAATAAAATTTCTCCACAATATGTAGTTTTCAAAAACTGTGGCTTGTAACTTTTTTTTCTGATCCTCCCTCGTAAGTGGTTATAATGCTCTTTACACTTCTAAGGGTCAAGAGGACTTCCGGTTAAGACTACTTGGCTCCCTGCATAGCTTTTTGGTCTGTTCTCTCATTATCGGGGATTCCAACATGACTTGGGACCCACTGTAAGGCCATATTCCAACCATATGAAATGATCTCCGCAATTTTAGTTCAGCACTGAATTGTATTAAGATTCTTCAAAAAGAGTTTTCCAAAAAATTAAAAAAAAATTCTTAAATTATACGTGTATTTTTAAAGCAAGTGCATTTTGTTTGCCTAAGTGCTTTGTCATCGTTGTCAAATATCCACATTTTAAAAGAAAATTTCCGCAAAAAAAAAAAGTTGACTACAACGAAGTGAAGGAATGATTGACTGGAAACATGTAACTTTAGTTATCATGTGATTTGGACGTCACATGAATTTAGATTTGGTTGTTCCAAAACGTCATTAATTTTTTGAAATAAAAATAATTTTTATGGAGTAAAAACAAACGGGTTTGGAAAAACGAATTGATATATTCTTTCATTTACTTGTTTATCAATAAATAGTGTTATTCATTCAAATTAGAATAAAAAATGTATTTTTATTTTTAAAAAATTGTTAGAAAGTATACGTAAAAAGAAATAAATAACGAATAAGGTAATCCTAAATGAAGAATTCAAATATATAGATATAATTTAACCTTAACTTTTCAAAATAAAATAGGCTGATTTCCAAGATAATATTAACTGTTACTTAAAATAATGTGATTTTAATGCTGTTACACTAAAAATAAACTATTTAAAATGTCTATTTATTAATTCATTACTAAATGGAAAAGAACGCTCTTTTAAAAACATAATATGTTTTTAATGCTCTGTAAGAGAGAGCATATTTTTTCACCTTTATTGAGTCATGATCTATCTATTTTATATTTTGCTTACCTAATGAATTATGTTCGTTTTAAAGAACTACATCAAAAGTTAACAAATGCAATGAAAGAAAATAGGAAAAATCTGATGGAGAAAAATTTTCAGAGAAAAGTTTTCTTTATTTTAAAGCTAATTATCAGAGATTCTAAATGTTACTAAAAAGTGTTTTTCGAAATAATAATTTATGAATCTGATTTCAGTGAAATATATTGCACCTTTTAAAATTCAGCTAATTACAGGGTGTAAAATTTTATTTGTATTACATTCCACTACTTTTTCCTTGCATTATTAATATCTCATATATATATATATATATATATATATATAACTATTTTATTTTAAACAAATATTATTTTACTTAAATATAAATGCTATTTTCGAGTAATGTAGTCTGTCATTGATCACTAAACAAATAATTAAAAAGTTTTGATCGAAAATCAGAAGAATTTTAAAATAAAAAGAAGAAATAAGCTTTAGGAATTTTATTTTTGAACACTGTAACGTCTGTTCTAAGCATGAGAAATATTTTAATGAGAATTACTAAACACTTTAAAAACTAAAGTACAAATTATTATTCGTTAAATTTAAACAGTAAGTTTGAAATTTGCCTCTAAATATTTGCATAATCATTTTAGCAAGAAAAATTCGGAGTCATTACTAAGATAATTTTTAATAATGTTATTCAGCCATACTATTTTTTTAAATTTTCTGTTGTAAAGAAAATATTTCCTTTCTATATAAAAAAAAAGTTATTCATGAAAGCTTGAAATAACTCCTTTAAATAATTCTAGTTGTTTCTCTTGAGTTAGAAACCAATTGTGTACTTAAAATATATAATCAGTACTATATTGTTATATCATACAGATTTAGGCACAAATATTAATAGAATGAAAGTTTAAAATGTAAATATTGGATAATCATATATATCTGTTATAAACATAATATACATTATATAATAATAGATAAACATAATATACATTATGTTATATTTTCTTTATTTCGTTATTACACTAGTGTACTCTTCTTTATTGCATTATTATTTTGATACTTCATTATACTAGTACACTGGTACTCCGTAAAAATAGTACACTGGTACTTCATCAAACTAGTACACTGTTACTTCATTGCTCTAGTTCACTGGCATTTTAATAAACTAGTACCCTTTTATTTTTTTAATTAGTGCACTAGTAATCTATTACGTTAGTACACTAGTACTTGATTATATTAGTACCCTGGTATGTGATTACATTAGTACACTTTTCTTTAGCATGCTAGTATTTTAAATATATATACGTTATTACGTGATAATTAAAGTTAGGGTAGACCAATTTGACGCCTCTCAGAATCCAGGAAATGTTTTGTAAATGGAACTGGTCAAATGGCCATTGTCCATCTACGTCGGACGACTGGTCATCGAATTCCCATATGTCTTCGGACGGATTATTGATGATTGTTTCCCCCATTTTCATCCCTCATTACCTCTCCACCTGAAGCAATTGTTTTGACACTCCAAGCGCAATTTGATCACACTGGCGACGAATTTACACGCAAATTTCCGTAAATCTGATAAGCAAACGTTATGGGAATAAATCAGTTTTCATAATGAGTTTCAAATAGCACAGAATGTACACAGAATATCTTCAAAACCTTTGATTCAATTACATCTAAAATTTATTTCGTTAACTTTAAATTAGGGATATTCCACAACATTTTGAATGTTTTAGCAAGAATTTTGGTTTATCTTTGGATATTATTCTTAACATATTAATTAAATTTAAATAATTAAAGTAAGTATTAAGGATATTTTCTTGGTATCATATTAAAAGGAACTAAAATATTTTCTACCAAATCATATTTTCAGAAAAGATTATTCTGCGTGCCAATGTAACCTTGTTTAGTAAGTGGTAAAGAGAAAACAAATAGGAATGTTTAAGACCGGTTCTTATTCATTCCAGAGCAAATGTTAGTAAAAAAAAAAAAATTGAAAAAAAAAAAAGAATTGAAAAAAAATTTGATGATTTAATTATTTTTAAACTCATTCAATTCCTACTATTAGCTCACTCTTTCTCTTTTCTTACTTATATATATATTTATCTTGTTCAAATTTTCAATCGTAACAAAATACTTTCTATTCATCCAATCAAGTTCAAATAAATTTTTAAATCTTGTAGAGGATGATAATACTTTTTTTTCAAATAATAATTCATTAATTACTGGTTAATTATTTAAATTAAATTAAATAACCGGTTTTTAATGCCAACTTAGATTCACCTCTATTGTTACAGCAATGTAACTGTTAAAACAATCACAAAAGTTAGCGTCGAAAACTGGTTTTTCAGCCAAACTAGCCAAACCGGGTGTGCATTGTTACAACAATGCAGACACACACACACACAAATCATGCTCTTTTCTCAATTTTTACTCTATTAGTTCACTCTCTCCTTATATATATTCATTTATTTATATATATATACTTGTTCAAATTTTCAATCCTTTATAAAATACTTTCTATTCATCCATTCAAAGTAGGAATTGACTTAATTTTGTTTAATTACTTGTTTTTAAAACCTATTTTTGCTGCACCTTATTAATAATTGGTGAATAATCTTTTGAAACAGGGGTGGGCAAATAGCGCTTAATAAAGAGATTTTGTGATCCGTCTAGACAAACAGGAGTCCAAATAGACAGAAAATGTTCTCTATTTCAACACATACTTCTCTCAATAAAGTTTTACTCACATGAAGATCAACTATAAAAAATATAAATGCAAGTTGGATGATTCTCACTTGGAGGCTGTGATGCGAATCTCAATCAGAAATCTTACTCCTGATTGTAAAAAAAAAATTGTATAAAAGTGTGATAGGGTACATTTGTTTCATTGAATAGATTCTAAAATTAAATGTTCTCGCAGATGTAATTATGAAATTAGCGCAGTAAATAAATTGAATAAAACTACTAGTACGAGTATTTTATGTAACTTTAGTGATTTTTGTGGCTCACTTTATAGGTTTCCTGAGATACAAATTTAACTGACGAATGCCATTATTTTAAAAAGGAGTGACCTTCCCGTATTCTTCGCTTCCAAAATGTAGACCTCAAGCCAAAACATTTGTCCACATTTGCCTTAAATCAATCAATGATTTATTTTAATGTGTAAAATATGTAAATTCTTTCTTTTTTAAAAATAAAAAAATAAAATATGAATTTCCCTTAAAAATCTAGACATTAAATTAAATTTAATAACAAATTAAGATATATTCCAAATTTGGATGACACATTGTATATTATGTTTTCCAATCATGTAATCTGAGGATAAATTTTCTTTATAATTTTACTATCAGTCTATGTTTAACAGACACAAATAAACACAATACAAATACACTGGTTATATGTCTTTAAAGTCTTATTTTTCCCCTCATATGTTTTGTTTTGATAATATTTTAAATGGTCTAGCTCAGGGGTCGGTAACCGTTTAGCTTTGGTGTGCCAAATCTATCTTCCAATATGATTCAGCGAGCCAATCAGAACATTTTTGAAACATTTCGATTCCCTCAATAATGCAAGCAGAGTTAAAGAGTAGAGTTCAATAAGGTAGATATTTACATTTTTATTATATATTAATTTTGTATCATTTAAAGATATTTCTTAAGATAAAAATAAACAACAAAAAATATATTTATTTCATCAACAAAAAGACAACAAAAATTAAAATTATACATTATATTAAGTATTTTTAAACATATTTATTAAAATAAGAAATATTCAACATAAAATATATAAGTATTTACCTTCACAATAGTTAAATAAAAAGATAAAAATTTTAATGCGAACCTAGCGCCTGCACCGATCTATTTTCACATAAAAAAATCAGGGGCATAATTTAGGACTTTCAATTTGACACGATACGGAACATTTGCCTATTAAACAATTTATACTTGTGAACTCGAAATATTTTTCATATGAGGAAAGATTTTTACTTAGATATGTAGAACCAAAAAAGGAAAGCAGAGTACAGGTAATTTACTCTCTTTAAACAATTAAATCTCTCCAGAAATGATATTCAATAATTTATAAAATAACTGTAAATTTAACTTTGGATTTTTTCGTAATTCCGTAATTCTGAAGATGTTTGCGAAATAAGGTCCATTACAAATTTATCAACTTCCACCCACTCAAATATTATCAAATTTGTAGAATAATGCAGAGTGCCACTGAGAATGATATCACGTGCCACATGTGGCACGCGTGTCATAGGTTGCCGATCCCTGGTCTAACTTGATTTTTGATAACTCAAAAGATGATAATCTATTCACAGATAAAGCACCTGCTAACATCTAGATTTATTTTTTGCTCTAATAATTTGCTATCTATTCTTATCAACATTATCCCATTTAAAGGATCTAAAAACAATTAATGAACAGATCTGAAACCGTCAATTTATCTTTCCACAAAATTTATTTAACCAGAATGTAGCTCCTTGATATCTATTTTAAAAGCATTCACTAACTTCCCTTTCTTCCCTAATCTCACATGTTGCACCTTTCACCAAAATATGCCAACACCAATTTGCAATGCAAATACATTAAGTGCCACATCTTAAACTGTAAAAGCTACCAGAGAAATTTTCCACTGATAGCGGAGTTAATTAATTCCTAATATCTAACCAAAATATAAGAAGAATTTACCCAAGCTGTGATAATAATTTTTTTTCCATCTTGGCCCGTTATTGGATAGACTTTACGTCCGGCCCAGAGAATCATTTCCATTTTGTGGTTATTCGAAATCTCTCCAAGGTAGGGGGCCACAATAGCCGGCATATTGTCAGGGGCGTTTAATGAGAATTTAATGGGAACTGATAGGACTGCACAAATGGGAATTTAATGGAGAATAGTTTTCTCTAGGTTCACCAAATTCCTCAACTATCTCTCTCCCCTTTTTGCTTTTCGTGCAGTTTTTGGAATTAAAGACTTTTTTTTTGTTCGCCTTTACCAAATTTGGATAGAAATGTCAGGGAAATTTTAATATTCGTGATTTTTTGGTGATTTCTGCAAATCTGAAATATTTGGTTGGATCTTTTTCTTGTGAATTAGCGTATGTTTGATGGTTTCGGTAGTTTCTAAAAATTGAAAAAATGATTTCGAAAAACTTTCCTTCGTTTACTTCGAAGCAAGTTTCAGTTTATTTGTCCTTTATTATATTTCTTTCTAAAGTAGGTGTATTTAGGCTTCCGTATAATTAGAATTGTTTTTAAACATTTGGTATTAATCTTGTATATTCAGAAAGTTAATCTCATCTGAATGGAATAATTTTTGTGAGCTTAGAGAGAGAGAATCATCATCTTTCTCTCGCTTTGTCTCTTTATGTCTCTCGCTTTGTCTCTCTCTCACACACGCTTTCTCTCTTTACTCTATCTCATTATTTCTCTCCCTCACTCTTTCTCTCTCACTCCATCTCTCTCTCTTTCTCTCTCACCCCATCTCTCTCTCAACTCTTTCTCTTTCTCTTTTATATTTAAATTATTATCACATATTTATATATTAATGCAGTACATTTAAAAATGATCACGAATATCTAGGAATGATATAGTATATTTAGAAAACATCGCGATTATTTAGATGGTTTCATTGAAAAAAACATCTAATTTTAGAAAGCTTCTCACGTGTAGAAACTATCTCGCTATCTTATATGACTTTAGAAATTTTTTCAAACTTTATTCATTCACTTTCTCATTTTTATCTGTTTTATTATTTTTAAAAAATGACGATCCCCTACAATAAAATTTCATTTTTTTTAAACTAACTTCAAATTTTAAGTAACATCATTGTGTAAAAACAAAAACTTTTATTAAGAAGCAAATAATTTTCCTTTGTTTTTAATATTTTTTAAAATATTCATTGCAAACAATTTACTTTAATCAACATTTATAAAGACATCTAGATAAGTTTGAACACAAACACAAATTGCGTTGCATTCATCGACTAAGTGAAAGCATATTTTGTACATATGTACCTTTTTCTCAGTCTTCATCCTAAAAGTGATAGTTATTTTACCACTGTAAGATTTTTGAAAGGTTAAGCGAGATAGAAATTTTACGGCGCCAACTACAGTGATTTGTAATGATATACGACACAAGAAAAAAAGTTATCTCCTCCAAAAAAGTAAGCTCGAGTTTTTATTTCCTAAAAAATAAAATTACATCCAGACTTTAATAATTAACTTATAAGAACTGTCATTCAATGCAGTGCGATTTAAAACTTAAATTTCAAAATGAAAATTAAATAAAAAATTTTTCCTTGTTTAGCTAATGCAGGAGCAACTATTCTTTAAAATTAGATATTATACTGTATAGTTACAAAGCACTTTAATCTGCAGATGATAAGTTCTTTTGAAAGAAAGATACAAGTCTCTATAGAAATATGCAATATAATTACCGTAAAATCCGACGTATACTTCAAGCCACATTTTTTTTATTTGTACGTATATTCGCTGTATAATGCACAACCCTTTTTTTTAGAAGAAACCACCTGAGTATACGTGCGCAATGAAGTTATGTTTTGAAGTCATTTTTTCCAAGTATTAGAAAAAATTAGTATATTTCTAGAACTGTACAACCCTTTAAGTTCATAAGGAAAGTAATTTCTTTTAAGTGATAGAAATCTCCTTTTTTTTTCTGTGTACATCTACTTTTCATATTTATAGCTCTTATTTTCATACCCGGCGTATAACGCGTACCCGTAAATTTCTGTCTAATTTTTTGTGTTAAAAAGGCACGTTTTATGAAAAATACAACTTTTCATTAAGCTATTATTTCTACTTACTTTACGCTATAACCTTTCACTTTTCGTTCTATTTTTTTATAGTCAGTTTTGAATATTTAAAAAAAAAATTTTACTTATGTGTGTTTTTTTGTAAAAAAAAATCTATAACTTAATAACTATTTGCTTCGTAAACAAACATCATTTCAATGTACATCAAATAAAACTTCACCCTACAATCTCCATCCTCATATTTACTGAAATAAAATCTCATGATTAAGTAATCTGAAACCACCCAACTTTCTAAGCCTTAAGTCCAAATAAAACTTTAAATTAAGTACCCTCCAGTTATTAACTTAGCCCTGAAATGAAACTCTGCTCTGGAAATATCATTTGACATATGTTGTGATTTAATTTCCAGGCAACAGATGGAACCTTTCAGTTTAGGCACACTGTCGAAATGCGGAACTTGTCAACTGAGGCGCGACGCACCCTTTCCAACTGTTATTATATAACCCTAAAGATGAAGCAACAAATAAGTTGCTCATTCAAATTCAATCACCAGTCATGGGGTGGCTTCAATTTCCTTGCAATTGTGTCCTAGTCATGATGATCTCAAAAGACTTTAATTAAATACGTCTGTTTTCGTAGCCCTTATTAAAATGCGTTATTCACATTTCTCGCTATGAAATTTATTAATAGATGATTTTGATGCAAAATGGTGGAAACGGGATTAAAGAAAACGTAGAAATGGAATATGATAGAGATTCAATTACAGTGTAGTTTGGAAGTAATCTGAATCAGTGCTAATTTGCTTATGTTAATTGAGAAATCCTTAAGAATAATTTTAAATAAAATTGTTTAGTATCAAGGTAATTAGCAGCTTAGTAAAGGAATTATAATTAATCACACACTCACAGAGTATTCCTCAATCTGAAGTACATGCACTGCTGGAGCTCGTAAGTAGATAAAAAATAAAAATAACAATCACAAGCAAACCGATATCTACAATTAATAAAAATCTTAACTTTTGGGGATGAATCAGATATACTTATTCGCTACTGAGATTGCACCCTAATTAAGAACTAACATGTTTTGAATTTTAAACAGATGCATGCTCAAAGATATTTAAGAAACTTTTGATTCAATTATGATGTCTTAGATATTCGACTTATTTAAGATAGTGTTATTTTGGATACGCTATATTTTAGAGATGTTTTTCCTAAAACGGCGTTTTCATTCCGTTTCAAAGGTTTTAAAATCGATGGATTATAGTATTATACGCCTGTTTTATATAAGAGTTGATAAAAATAATTATAATTTTTCCAAGATGCTTTGAGTGACAGAATTTTCCGGACCCTAAAATTCAAATTTAAAAGTTTTTTTTTAATATTACTTTATGTAAAACACGTTTAACGGTTGCAAGAATAGTTAAAGACAATGAGCTCAATCCATAACGGTCGCCTGAAAAAGGCAAACACGTGTTTTATATAGAATTCAAAACAGATATCAAACTAATTGTATTTGTTCTATTTATAAAACGCAAAAAAAAAAATAATCAAATATTACAATTGGGTAAAAAAAATTTAATTTAATTAATTTTAAAATTCTTCAAAAGATTTTAAAATTAAAAATAAATTTTATTTAATGCATGTATTCTCAAATAAAATTAATTGTGTCTACCTATGTGCATTATTCTCGTTGACAAAATTGTATTTTTTCAGATAAAGTTTTTGAAAAATACAAAGGTTAGCAACAACGGAGCTAGTGAACTGATCAGCTGGAAAAAAATGATTGCTTTCAGTGTGTGACTCTGACGTTATATGAGTTTTTGAACTGATTGGCTAAAAACACATGGTTATCATTGTCATGTGACTATGACGTCACGTGAAGTGAACCCAATAGTTAATGATTTGCTCTGTTTCAACTTAAGTAAAACTTATTTGATCTTTACATTTTTGAAGTAAAAACCTTTTTTTTTAAATTAAAAATGTTTGTTATGTCATAAATAAAATTTAATTAGAAAGATTTAAATAAAATTGGATTGAACTTCGTAACTAGTCATCTTAAAAATGTATATCTGAGTGTTCATCCTAATCTTATAAAACTTGAAAGGAAAAAAATCGGTTTAATTTTTAAAAGATTTTTTAAAGAAGAAATTTTGAGCATCCAATTCTTGAAATTACTTATGTACTTAGAAAAAATGCGACATGATTCAAGTTAATTGAGTATTGATAAAAAAGGAGAAAATAGAAAAAAAACACAGAAATTCTTTAATAAACTCCCAACACACATACAAAGAATACTCTCTCTAATACTTAAATAAGGAAAATGTAACTTTAAAAATATTTATAACCCTAAGATTTTTCAATAAAGCTATAAAAAAAAGAAAGATTATTAATTCGAATTAAGATGTAAATTTTGTTACTTTGAAAATTGAAGAAACTAACGAATAATATATTAATTGCTTAACAGTTTTTGTAATAAAATATGTAATAACCTTAGATAACTTAACAAATAAGTAGTATTTGTTCGAAATTGAATCTATTTCGTCTTGTTAATGAAAATATTTAATTCAACTTCAAATGGTGAAAAGATATATAGGTAATTTTTTAGGTATAGTTCTTTCTTACGCTAATAGTATGTGAGTTATTTCTCAATGAGCGATTTGAACTGTTTAGAAAACTATTAATTTCATATCATAATTTTGAAACGATTGTTTCAGTAAATATTTTCTTGAATTTATCAAAAAGAAACACAATTATTTTATATTAAAGAACAACATTTGCTTATTTTATATAAACTATAAATAACCTGTCTCTTCTTATATTAAGAAAATAAAAGAATATGTTTTTTTTTTACTTATTTATATAAACATATCCACCGATCAAACAATGAAACATAAACATACAATTTATTCTTTGATGATAACAATGCAAAGTATCTTTAAAAAAATAATCGAATAAACCATTTTTCGAAATTATTAAACATAAACATTCCATTCTCTTCAATACCCAAGCTATTGCATACTAAATCTTATCCGAGAAAAATAAAAATAGAAGCATTAAAACGCCCCTAAAAATTTCTATGATTAAATTAGACAATAAATGTAAAAAACTGCAAACAATTAAATTTAATGCAAGAGACGACATTTCTGATATCTTCATTGAAAAAATAACACACAAATATTTTCTCCAGTCATTTTCTCTATCCCTTGACCGTCATTTATTTTATTGTCAAGACATCACTTACATTTCAAGGCAGAAATTACATTATCCAGCCCATTATTAACGAACAAATGCAATTCCATTTACTCATAATAGCTCAAGGAGTTCAAAGTGAGTCGAATAGTAACTTTGATGCATGAATGTGAAGAACTACACCCATAATTGTACCACAAAGGGAGAAATCTCAACATTGAAAAAGATAGCTCAATAAATGTAATTTCGCTTTTATTCAAGTGACACAGAAATAGCTGAATGGGGAATTCTAGAACATTTAAATTCTCTAACAGTCGAGAAAAGAGAATAAATGGGAAGGGAAATGGTATTATGTTTATATTAATGGTAATAGAAAAATTTACATTTCGTCAGAATACAATGAAGCATCATTTTGCTAGATCTCGTGGGGTTATTTTTCCTTTGGGTAGGTCTGGGTATATGTCTGGTTGAAAAATGCATTTGCATTATGAAAGAGATGGCAATTTAAAAGTGTCTGCTCAGAAGAGAGAGAGAGATAATATTGAATTATTTTATTAATAGACATATGCTTTCCATCACATTATTTTATATACTTTGTAACTTAATTCAAGCTGTTTGTTTCTTCATAAATCCTATATATTTCTTCTTGGAAAAGTATTAGTCCCATATTTTTTCAAAGATGAAAACAGAACTAAATTATTTCAAATAAAAGATATTTTGAATCTGTAGCTAAATTAAAATATTATTTATATTGGTGTCAAAAATTAGAGGAATACTTACATTTTGTTGATTACCTCCAGAAGAATTGGGTCTATTTTTAGGAAATTAAACATATATTTGAATTCACATATTTAAAAGAATCATACAATGTGGCTTGGTATACGCTCATATTAGTGTGTACAAATTACCAAGCAGGAAAATATAACAGGTGTTACAATATGAAAGAATAATAATTGATCAACAGGAAATGGAATCCCCGTCACATTTATATCCTATGAAAATGGGAATTCATATTGAAAAGGTAACAGCTTATATATAAGTCGTGGGTAATCTGACCCACTCAGCAAATAAGGCTGTTTTAAAAAAATTATGTAGTTTCATGCATTTACTGAAAATGAAATCATAAGGATACATACATAACTTTTAAAAAATAATAAATATATAATTTATTGAAATAATTTAATTAAAATAAAATATTATTATATTAATGTAGAGTAAAGAGAAGACTGTCCTGCCATCATTTTTATACTTACAAAATAACCCAATTTCTATCTGGCCATGATAACATTAAAAGTTACTTGAACAAATTCAAATTAGCTCCATCTTCTTTCTTTGATTGTGATATTGGGGGGCGAAGAAACGTAGAAAACATGCGTTTCTTCTATGTTCCAATTTTAAAAGGGAATGAAACGTCCTAAAAGACTGACTTTCAAATAACTTAATATTAATTGGCCTCCAAATCTTTAGCAACTTTTTTCCACCAAAAGTGCTTTAAAAAAGTTTTGTAAATTTGTTGTGTAAATATTTGTAATCCTTCCCAACCTCAAAGAGTTTTTTTTTCATTAATTATTTTGTAATGTGTGTTTAATACTTACTTCTGTGAGCCCCTTGTGATACTTTGTGATGCACGGAGATTATATAATTGTTTTCAAAAAAATATATAGAACGAATTCATCACCAAGTGTAAAAAATTATTTAAAAGCTCCACAAGGCAAGCGTTTTTTTTAAATAATTAAAAAGTTATTGCTTCATGATACCAGAAGGATTTGGATTTTAGTTTTGAAGTTAATGTGTACACCTAATTATTTAATTTGAATTAAACTGCTATACCTTGAAAACGACAAGGTTCTTGTTCAAGGCTGTACTTGTTCGACAAGGCAAGCTTTTTAAAAATTGTTTTAAAAGTTAACGCTTGACGATATCAGAAGTATTTGGATTTTAGTTTAAAAGTTAATATATAAACCTAATTATTTGGTTTAAATTAAACTGCTGTACCTTAAAAAATTCCCAAAATATTAAAAGAAAATCATCAAATGAAACTTATTCTACAAAAATAAAGGAGTTTTCAGTCACTTTAAACTCTCAGATCCAATTTCATCCCAGCAATAAGAAAACCGCTTTGATAAAAATATTCTGCATTTAAACAGAATATATTCAGCAATCTTATAGAATCACAAAAGAAAAGCTTTGTCACATTTCATTGGATCGAAAGTCAGTCCGTTCCTTTTCAAATTCCTCCAATGATTTAAGCCTAAATCATTACAAGAAACCTCCTTCCTAACCATATAGGGGAAGGAGGACCTTTAAACGAAACTCCCAAGCGATGAACCCATAGAATGAGATCCATTTCAGAGAATAGAACTTTTACCGCGATAGGAAATCGGCAATTTGGTCCTGGTTTTACCGAATCTTTCAGGTTACTCTCGGGTCGATCAGGAGTCCAAAATAAGATCTTCGAGCAATTCTTCTCTTTCTGTTCCCCACCCCCATCTATCTTTTAGTTTCTTTTTTTTTTTGTTCTACTATAGTTCTTTTCTTTCTTTTAACCAACCAGAATACAAAAGTCGAGTTCTAAAGAAGATCGAGAACATTTTATAATTTGGAAAGTTACGTGTTCGGAGTTTAGCAAAGTTTATATAGTTTAGCAGATGTATTTGTTCTACGAACTCTGTTCTAAAGTTAGCCCTGTTAAAAGTTCTTTTTTTTTTTCATTTAGTAATTCTTTACCCACATCTGTTTAAAAAAAATCTTAAATTTAATATTTTAAGATAAGAATTAACAACGAGTATATACAAGTAGAACTTATTTTTGAAAAATTTGAGTTATCACGAATGTGTGTTCAAAAATATTAAGATAATAGATATTTAGTTATTATTCTAGCGTCCAAAAGTTACAAAAATATCTATAGGTAACAATACGTTTTGCTTAAATTGCGAATAATTTTTATGTAGAATATTCCTACATTTATTCAGCATGTAATTGATTTATTTGTACAATTAATTAAATATAACAATTAATACGTCATGTCATCAAATACTAATATATTTGTTTTATAATCTTCCCAATTATGTTCCTTTTAAAATATTTAGGCAAAATTTTTTTCAAAAAGTTAAAAATTCAAGAAGAAAAAAATTATTTTAAAAATAATCAGTTTTACGGAAAATAGATTGAATTAATTGAATAATGGTATTCCAGCAAAGGTAAATTAAGCTTAAATTATGTTTTGTAATACAAGTTTACACCATTTAGTTTTATACTGCTAAAAAGCTTTATTGAGCGTATTTTTTTTATTGAGAATATTTATAAATCCCCGTGCCCCACTAAGTATCACACGGAGGCATACATAAGTAATCATGAAACACAAATCACTAAGGTAGCTGGAATTTAAAGTCATGAAGGATTACAATATACAAACATTCATGCCTTCTCCTGGATTCAAACCCAGGCCCTACATCTCAGCAGTCAGCGTAACTGACCACTATAATGGATGGGTGGCCTTGTCTGTATTAATCTAAGATTTACTCAATTCATTTTCGTATTTCCTAGCAGTGCGACCTTATATAATGTTCACTCACCCTTACATCATTTGAAGGAAAAGAATTTTGAAAACTACATGCCAAACAGAGTTATAAAAGTGATTGAAATAAATAGCTAAATATAACAAAAGTTTAGCTTTATCACTGTATTTAGCTATTGATACTTTGTAAAAAATATAATTTTTAAGTTAGAATTCAGATTATTTTTAATCTTTATACATTTATAAAAATATGCTTCATCCATCTACGCTAAAAAATCTGAAGTTCATTAAGAAAAAGTAAATTATTTACGTATTATCGCAACCTTATTGGCGACATTACATGAAACGAAGTACATGGTCGCCAATTCAGAACATACGACGCAGGCGAAATTGGGTTTCTCAACGTGGGCATTGTTGCAATAATAAGTCCGTATCAAAGTAAATTAAAATGAAACTATACCAGTTTTGGAAATATAGTTGAAATAAAAACCCCAAACAGTGCTTTTTGAAATTAAAATAACTTTCATGGTGAGAAAAAAATTTAGTGCTCAAATTGTATTCATACAAAGCAATTTTATTTTATTAAACGGAATCAAATTAAAAATGAATATTACCGAAGAAAATCGTAAACTTTTTGAAAAGGAAATATACTTAAAATTAAACTAAACTAAACTCAGTGGCGCCACAGCCCATGACGGACAAGGAAAACAGTGCCCATCTCAGTATAAGTGACTATTGGACACTGATATGCTTGAGCAGATATCCCGATCAGGTGGTCAGTCTGAAGCGAAACCCCCAGTGTTCAGTCCCCAAGCAAATTTGGTACTCATTTATCGATCCACTGAAGGGATGAAAGGCTGAGTCGACCTTTCCCAGACCAAGGATATACTTAAAATTAAAAGAAACCAAAAAGCATTTTTCTCTTACAGCTAACAGCAGAAATTGCTAAAACCTTATTGAAACTTCACCTTAGTTTTTGAAAATACGAATAGATTCTGAAAAAGAATGTATAAAACTGTAAGGGAAAGCACAAAATGAGTAATTAATGAAATATTAAATTTTGGATATAAACAAGAATATGAAACCATTCACATTTAAGAATTAAAGATAGCATTCATATAAAAGATATGATAAAAGATTGTTTTCTGTGTGAAACTTATTACCGTATAAATATACTTTTCTAAAGTATTCACTTCTAATATAATTATTCTTTATCTAATCTTGAAGTACTTAAGAAGAAAAGACTGTTTTAAAGCCTCAGAAATATTCATTACCAGAATATCCCCATTAATTTTTCAACATTTTTTTTTACATTAATAATTTTTAGCTGTTTTATATGGTATAAAATTTTGCTCCTGTGCATTCAAAAGTAAATGAACAGTTTCTAGTTAAATTAATACTAATATTTAAATTATGTAAGGGAAAGAATTTCAACCGCAATTTAAAACATTCAGAGAATACTTAAATTAAAAAATTTGGATATTTGAATAAAAGTAAAAAATACGTATTTCCCCCAAGCACTATAAAACTCTTATTGTATATACTTCAGAACACAACTACTATACACCAACGTTATTTCTCTATTCCTCTCCCAAACTAAGTCAGCAATGATTATTCATTCCCTATTACTGAGATAATACAGACACATAAATGCAGGCCATTGATTTAGTACTGTTATAACACTTTGCATTCCATTAAGAATATATTTCACCATAAATATCCCTGTCGTAGAGTTTCTGCTTTTAAATAATTGCAAAGTCTTACTAACCATTACTAATCACATCTCAAAACAATAACTATACATCTTACTGTTTACCCTCCTTCCCAATTTAACGCTGTTTATGCATATCATGTTCTTTAAAAGCAGAAATCATTTGGCCGCATTTAAGCACTCTGTATTACATTCGAATACGAAATTTAAGCGTCATGTTCAGCAGCCCATCCATCGAGAAGGTTATTATCGAAAATCTATGATGTGCCTAAGCATGATGGCAGTTTCCTCTCATTGTAGAGTTCAGTTGATTTATGAAGGATTTAAATCTACTCCCGTTTGTCATCACGGAATCATCAAGATTGAGCTGCGATGTATAGTCACAAATAAAGATGCATGTACTGGACGAATGACAGTTTGTGGATTGAACTGGTGCTGTATTGTGAAGGAAGAGAAAGAGCGCATTCAAGAATATGATGGTATTAGAGTTTAACGTCTCAAGCAATTTTTTTAAATAATACATTGATAATGAAAAGGCTTATTTTGCATGCATGTTTTTTTAATACTAAGGCAAAAATTAGAAATTTAGGTTTATGTAGGCATTCCTATCTAACGTACATTCCGACGTATTAAGGTATCCGACGACTTGCGACTTTTTTTAAGAAAATGGAGATATGATGATTTTTTGTTGTTTTTAGATTTGTTTAATATATTTTAAGAAAAGTATGCAAAGTTAAGAAGAGAAAAAGAAATTATTATTAATAAAATGGGAAAAATTGGTAAAAATTTACAACAAATAACATAAATGCAGCCCATTCTATATCAAAAGGTTATAAACAAATTTTCAATTTTTAATCCTGATGTGTTGCTATGTTATTCATTTTTAAAATGACCATCATGATAAGAGATCTTAATTCTTATAAAAACTAGAGCACTTTCTTAGCTATTATATGAAATCAATACTTATCTTAGTTATTATATGAAATTGTCTAAAAAAACAATGATTATATTGACATAAGGGACTGTAAGTTTTGTAATAAAACAATAATTGATAAATCTAAAGGTTAAAACACTTCTACTGTTACACAGAACATACAAAAAAATTCAGTTAATTATTTTCAAAAACTTCTTGGCATGCCCCGTATAAGCAACATCTTTCTTAAAGTAACTGTATCTGCTTTTACTAAAACACTAGTAGTTTTTGTTCTAGTGAACGGAAAATAATAAACTTGGTATTTTTATAAAGTTAAAATAAGATTGCCTATAAAATATAACAATAAAAAATTGTCAATTTTTGACAAAATTTAAAATTTTAGTGTAGTCGGATACCTTAACATAAAAAATAAGATCGAAATTTCCGGTAGTGTATTATACTTTTAGTATATAAAAGATAGCTTTCAAAATAAAGAAAATATAAGCAAATAAAAGTTAGATTTCTACAGATGGGTTTGGCCTCATTTAAAAAATGGGTTTTTTGATACCTATTTTGATACCTATATATTCCACTGTCGTTTAAAATTTGCTTTGATTTGCTAATTGATACACACATATGAGGACTGAAGTAATTTCGTTCATCCACCTGGAATAATTGCCATGTCTGTGTTGCAATTAGTCAGCAATTTCTTCATATATCATCCATTAGATGATAACAGAATATGTCTCAAACTAAAAACTTCCAGAATTCTTTTCTAAAAATTTCTTATCCACATTTTTGCACCATTTTCGTCCATCCATCCGTCTCGTGAACATAAATGAAAACAACGTACGGGAAACAAGATTTCGACATGAATTTCGTTTTAAAAATATCCATGGGTTTTTATGTTGTGCTATCTGCCAAGCAGACAAGTACAACGGTGAAGTGGGGTTTTTCGTAACCTTCTGTTTCAATGTAAATCATTTCTTTCATAAGATAAAGGCATTGCACATGTGAATTTCAGATTTCTTTGTAAAAACAAGGATGCTCATTATACACCTAAAATGAAAAAAAAAATGCAATTTGAAAGTAATGATGCTGTGACGTTTGAATCAGTAAAGGTAGCGTGATATGAAATATAATAATTTAGTTTAATTAATAAATTAGTTTATTATTTACATTAATATACAATTTAGTACTATTAGATGGTTTTAGATTTCCAAAATAGCTTTGTGAGGGACGGATTTTGGTGTCCGTTCACTGCGAAGGTTTCGCTTTTCACTCTTGGTTTCTATCACGGCTCCCTTTCAGTCTGCGTTTGACCATTGTCGGCGTCCTTTTTCTCTCCCTAAATCCGGTCGTGGGCGGAATCGGCTTCTCCTCATGTCAAAGGTTACCGGGGCTAACTAAGACACGTCCGTCGCAGTATATTTGCGGCTGCAGGTGTTTTTGCACATGTGGTGTTATCAATTCTCCTAAAACTGATCCGGCTGGGGAAGGAAAGTCCCATGTGTCCCAAAAGGGGAACGCACATATGTCACAGTGCGCGTAGTATACGGGGTGATTTTCTACCAAACCGACAAATCGATAGGGTATGAAAAGGGTTCATAGACGATTCAGACTGCTGTTACGAGCTATGGTGCATAAAAGCAGAAAAAAAGAACATAAATGGCAATACATTAATGAGACAAAAAACATTTTATTGAAAAGTTGTACTACAACAGGTGCTTGAAAATAGAGCCGGAAGTCGTCTGGTAGATCTGACAGCGACGTTGCAAGGAATTCCTTGCCTTCAGGAAGATCCCTGGTATGTCACGTACGCCCCTGACAACTGCAGATGTTTGAGCCTTTCCTTTAACTGAGGGAACAGGCACCTCATACACCAAACTCTTTATGTGAACCTAGAAGTTCATGCACTTTCAAACAACAGTTGTGGTATAAAATTTCAATAGAATGTTTTCTGTCTCATGTTGTTGTTTCTTATGCCACCTGATCGACATTAACATCAGATCAAGGTCCGTGAAATTAACCGCGGTTAAAGACTATAATTTTACGCCTGCCATTAGCCTAAGCTTTCAGCACCATGAAGGTGACAGTACGATTTGGCTCGGTTCTTACAGGATAGATCGCGACACCGCCTATCTCCACCTCCACAATTTAGGTATAGAACTGGAGGGGAGGGAAATATTCTCCAGCCCCCTGCATTCATAGTTCCAGCGGCGACCTCCCACAAGACTTTCGAACCCACTGATTTTAACGAGCACGTACTCCGTGTGTACTCGGAGGGTATTTGGTGGCATCGAACCCAGGCTTTCCGGTCTGGAGTTCAGTGCTCTAACCTAGGGATGGCCAACATTTTTGGGAAGAGTGCCAATATCGGATAAAAAAAAGGTACGTCTGCCACTACCAACACACAAAAGAACATGAAAAAGTAAAAAATTTTACTTATTGATCTTTTATGCAATTTTTACGCAAACAGCGCGTTTTTTACGCAAGTCTAATTAGCGGAAATTTAAAAATAAGATAATAAATAAAACCAAAGCACAATTATAGGTTTTAGTGTTAATAAACTTTTTACTGATTTAATGAGTTTGCTTAGGTATAAAATGAAAATGAGTAACTGAAACATTTAATTCTAAATTATTAAAAATAATAACTCATAAATAATTATTGAAAAGTCTGACTTGCTTAATGTGCTTTTTGAATTTGTAGGGTTTTTTTTTTTCTACCATTGATCCATATTATAATTAGTTCTCGAAGATGCCAACAAAATTAGATTGTTTTAGGTGCGTATCAGTTACATTTGGTGTTATTATATTCATAATAGTAAATATGTGTTCACAAACATGTTGATCGATACCTACAGCAATTTCTGATATCCAAGTCGAGTAAACATGATTACTTGCTTATTGGTACAACTTTCCGAAATTAAACGTATTTCGGATCCCCGTAATTAAAATAAGTTATTTTTGAAAATTTTCAAAGAATATCAAAAATGTCTTAGCGTGCCACTTTTTCAAATCAGCCGTGCCACGGGTTGGCCATCCCTGCTCTAACCACTAGACTACCCATAGCTTTTTCTGTCTCATTAATGTATTGATGTTTTGGTTCTTTTTATCCGCTCCTTTGACCCACACCTTGCAACTACAGCATTAGAGGAACTGCATTATCTGTACCTCCTACACACCCTACCAGTTTGTCAGTTTGGTAGGGAATCCCCCTACATACATTGGAATATACGATGAATTCGAACAGCTAAGAATTTGATTAAGAAATAAACTAAGTGTATACGAGACGGTGAAAAGCAGAAAATATCAATACAGTTTTTAAAATTAACTAATTTTTTGTTTCACTTTGTACATTATGCGGAACATTATTATCCATCCTAATGGACATTTAATTAGTTGTATAAACTAACATTTATATCAAAGCACTTATTCCATCTAAAAGTTAGAAAAATTCGCATAATTTAGTTTAATCCTCAAATAATTAAGAGAACTTTGGACGCACTAATTAAGAAAACTTCAAATGAAAGTAGTTTAAACATCTCTATTATTTTTATGAAAAGAGTCTTATCTGTTGTAATTTAAAAATTATTTAGATACCAGACTTAATAATAATAAACCTTCCCAACAGTTCTTTTAAAATCCGATGTCATTAAATAAAGATTTAATTAATGCTCTTCCATATAAGTCAAGCATTTTGAGAAATGCTTTTAATTAAAATTATTTATAAGATATTAATTTTTAGAGGCAGATGTGTTAAAAAGTATAACACATAGCGCAGATCATTGTTATTGAATAAAGAAATTGCTTTTAAATACATATATTTAATCACTCATATAAATAGTTAAATTAAAATAATATTAAATTCAATTTAAAAAAAAATAATTTTAGATATGCCATATGAATGCAAAAATTTTAATATACATAGAAAAAAAAACTTTTGAAAATAATTTATTTTGTTCATTTCCGAATATTTCACAATAAACCAGTGCTTCTCAAACTTTGTATATTTGCGACGCAATATTCAATCATAATTTTCATTGCGCCCCTCCCACTCCAAACAATAACAATGTATTGAATTAAATAATACTATTCTTTTATACTAAAGCTGCAATACGACTTTAACTTCTTAAGGGCGTATATAAACGTCTCGTACAGCCAAAGCGTTATTTTCTCTGGACGTATATATACATCTTTCCGAAGTACGAACTTTTCTGTGCACTGCTATTCATAAAATTATTCCGAAAGCAATAAAAGCGACTTGACAGTGTTTGCGAAAGATTTACTTATTTTAGAGGATTTGCTTACTTATTCTTTTTCTCCCCCCCCCCAATACAACACATACGAGTGCCTACGGGAAAAACGATGGCATTCGGGAGCGAATCGCATATATTTTTTAACCGGCTGTTAAGGGAATAATTAGAAACCGTACAAATTATCAAGACAAGTGTTGATTTTCACATATAATTTAATATATGACAAGCCCATGAGGTCCATGGTTATTATTAAACTTGTTCTTAACTTAGTATTGTTAAAAAAAAACTAATTATAAAATGCATTGTGAAGTACTGATACATTTTTAAGTGTATACTATCAGAGTGTAAATGTGTATTTTGTTTTTTATTATGTCAGAATGTATTTTGTTTGATTACTTTCCGTAAATTAATAACTTTTTAAAAAATCTTTCGAATTTTTAATTTGCTCACGCCCCCCTCGTAAAATTATCATGCCCCCTAGGGGTGGGCCCCACAGTTTGAGAGACACTACAATAAATCTAACAAACATAATTGTTCAATTTAATAATGATTTTTTAATGCTTATAATATATTTCGAAAAATAAGGGAATACATTTTCTTAGTGAGAAAAGATATGATAAATATTTTTAGAATAACTTTCTATCATAATGTTCTAATGTGATTATATAAATAAAAATCATTTTGCATTACATATAAGCTCTCAATGTTAAAACAAATATTGAATTTTTTATGAAACCAAAATTAACGTCACTGTTTCATTAGATCAGGGAATTATTCCATAAGTATCATTCAAATATAAAATACATGTTTTTATATCCTTATTATTATTTCTCAGGGGATGATAATAATGCGTTGAGGGCTATCACATGTCAGCATATATATTATACATTACTAAATTCCTATATTTAAGAGGAATCCCAAGATGTAAAAGCTCTAAACTAAGTTATTCAATATATATTTCATAATAAATTAATAATAAACTTTACTCTATAAGTAATGATGAGTTCTTTTGACATGAAATAAGACATTGTGTGATTTCTTTAAGGACTCAAATAAATCTTTTCTCGAACTAAACCTAATTTGCAGATTCAGTTTTTAAACATTCTTTTTTCACCACCTCAAAAAAAAGACACGTTATCATTTTATCATCAACTTATTTCTTTCAAATTAATTCCAAAGAATCTTCTGCAAAAGTGTCATTTTTTTAAAGAGATAAAAAACATTTTTTTTCTTTTATAATCACAAACTCAAAATCG
This sequence comes from Trichonephila clavata, assembly GCA_019973975.1. Lineage (NCBI taxonomy): Eukaryota > Metazoa > Arthropoda > Arachnida > Araneae > Nephilidae > Trichonephila > Trichonephila clavata. Next base: position 16,230 of record BMAO01037412.1, on the reverse strand, counting down.
AAGCACCTCAACAAACATTTACAGACCGATCCTCCTACAAAAGAAAGACCTCCCAAACCAACCCACCCTATACGATACCTTGACACACAATTCATCATCTACTTAATAGAAAGAAAAACCCAATCTCATCTGACGAAAAATACAAAGAAAAAAAAGAACAAACAACTAAAAACTTACAAAACGCATCCAGGCAGAGCGTGAAAGAATAATAAAACGAAAAAGAACAAGAGCAAAGGAGAAAAGAAAAGAAAAAAAATCCACAATCACTGTCGACTCGGATCCACTGACAAACCACCCACTGGGGATCGGCCCAGTGGACTCGCTCCATGTCTTCGAAAGCTTGATTCCCCAAGCGGCCTTTGACTAAGATTAATTTCAACTGCGGTGGAATATTTGTTGATCGCTTTTCGAGCGAGTCCCCAGACAGCGGACCAGTTACATAAGTGACAGCCATTGCCGAGTTTGTGGCATACCGGGGACTAATTAACACGTGCTAAAGATTCGTGGAAACAGTCCCCTGGAGAACAATGCAACTAAACATCGAAGACAATCGTTCTGATTATCGCACAGGTGAAACGTGCTTGCAGGTCTCAGATACTTGATTTTTCTTTATGGGCAAGGAATGTGCGATATAGTTTTCGGAAAGGGGCATTAAAGGACGGAAAAGAGGTTGTTATCGTTGGTTATTGAGCAAAGAATGACAAAAATGGCCATCTGATTTATCGGTAATTGTGTTTCGTATATTTGAACGTGTTCCCTAAAGAATGCTTTATTACTTGGAGAAAACATGGTAACATTTAAATAATGCTGTATGCGTTTAAGGAAATGTTATTCTAAAATCACTTTTGATTCATGGATTATTTATTTTAATGTCAGATAAATGTTTATTTTGGTACACAATTACTGCTTAGTGAGAGAAGTATAAAGTCTACTTTGATGAAGAAGGAAAACACCAATTTAATGTTTTATGTTCAAAAATTATTCGAACTTTTTTTAGGTAACCATCATTAGAAAGTTACATTTATTGAATTTAGTTCAGATAAATAGCTAAAGAGAGAGATATAACAAAGAGCTTTTGTTGCCATTGTTGACAAACGCCATGACCTTGAGTTAAGGTCATGTGATGTCTGAATGGCATAATTGAATTTTATTGCAGCATCCATCTAATAATATTCAATATTTTTCAACAGAAATTCTGTCCTTTGATTTATAATTCAAGCCAACCTTATTAAAGAAAAGTATTGCAGAAAAAGTATTGCAAACATAGAACTTTTTCCCATTAAACACATTGTGTATGCATGACAAAATATAAAAAAATAACATACAAAGACTAATAGCGTTACAGAACTCTTATTGTAAGTTATCATCTACTTAATGTCTTACATACTTCATGTGTTTCATGTCTAAAGAAGTAAGTATTGAATTAAACGAAAGTAATGTGTACCACAAACCTAGTTGCTAAAAAAATAAAATATCCAACTTTCGTTAATTTTTTATATTATTGTTACTATTTAAGTTGAAAATAATATTGGCTTAAAATGTAACTGATAAACAGGAACCATTTTTTTCCTTAATTATACATATCCAACCGTCATCAAATAGCATATACATCAAAACAGGAATTTTTGAAACATTCTAAAATATCTTTAAGGGAAAAAAAAACCTTAATCGAATTCTTAAGTGAAGGTGGCGAATTAAACTCTAGTGGAAAATAACAGACCTTTTCAAGAGTAATAAATTTTTAATGTAGAGGAGGATTTAAAAATCAAATTTATTTCCTCAACTTTATATAAGGCCATTTTTTAAATAATATTATGTAAAAATATTTTTGGGGACTTTTATCCATATATAAAGAGAAATTCTCATTTTGCTTACTTACAAAATATTAATTTGATTTCTTTGACCATTTTTTGAGGGAATCACATGTTTCTTAGTGCCCACTGAGATATCTATTCAAAGATTTAACACTGAATACTTTCCATGAAATTTCAAGAAACAAAATCAACTCATAGTGGGACACTAAGATGCACAAACGTGTTTTTTTCTTATGTGCTTTAGTAGAGCATAACGGCAACGTCTACATGTTTTTTTCTAAAGTTGGCATATATTCACTGATTTAACTCAATCACTAACTATCTTGAACAGTTTTCTTGCTGCTCAAAAAATTTTAAGATCATCCCTTGCGTTTTCGACTTAAGAAATCAATTCTGCTAACCAAAATTCCAAATGCATAAATCATAGGTAGGTGAGAAAACAGCTTTCAATCGACATGCAAAGTAATTGAAATTGTTAAAATTAATGAAGTTAAAGTATACTTAATGCGACCAACAAAAACTTAATAGAAATAAATATCAATCTACATTGAGATATACATTTATATGTCTAAAAGGGCATGTTGATGTATCAGATTATGTGAACAAATTAATCCTTCTCAATTTCTAAAATGCATTGTTTCTAATAGTGTTGACTTTTCTAAAAATAATAGTTAATAATACTTGGAATATCTATTTTATCACAATAATATTTGCAATACATATCTCACCAAACAAAGAGTAATAAAATAAATGTTATTAATATTACATACAAGACATTATGACCTTTACTGAATTTTATTTTTTGCTTACCCTTTGTTTGTTACATTTTGGTCCATTTTTCATTAAAATTTTATTAATAAAAGCAATTATTTTCTCTTTTATATTTTTTTTATTTTTTACCTTCCAAGCAATTATCACATCTCGTGAAATAGTCAAAAACGGCAATTATAAAAAATATAATACAATAAAAACTCTTTAATTCGGATTAATTGAGGCTCTAGAACATCCGATTAATGAAAATACGGATTAAAAATTATAATCCCCGATAGAAGGCTTAAAGCTCTGTACAGCAAAAAAGCCCGTGTTTTGAAAAATAAAAAGCAAAGCAAAAGACAAATAATTACGCAAACGTGAATTCAAATCAATACTTTATTTATAAATATATTAGGTAGAAAAAATTATTTAGAACATAACGTTTGTGGGCTTTTATCCTTTATCAGTGTTTTTAGTGGCTTTCCTGATTAAGGTATCCGACTACTTGCGACAACTTGTTTTTTTTTAAATGAAGTTTTCTGGAAAATTGCAGAAAATTTTTTTGTGCCTTTAAGATTTGTTTAGTACATTTTAAGAAACATATGCTAAAATTAAGAAGATAAAAAGAAATTATTAGTACTGAAATAAGAAAAAATTGTTAAAAATTTACAAAAAATAACATAAATGGTTTCCATTCTATATTTAAATGTCATCCAGAATAAGAGATATTTTTATCTTTACAAAAACTAGAGCACTTTATCTTAATTATTATATGAAATTGCTTACAATAACAGTGATTATATTATCATAAGGGACTGCAAATTTTGTAATAAAGCAGTGATTAATAAATCTGAATCACTGTTTTATGCAATCTCTTCTTCTATTATACAGAATATAGACAAAAAATTTCAGTTAATTATTTTCAAAACTTTTTGAGCAATCGCTGTCCCCGTTTGAGCATTTTCAAAAAAAAAAAAAAAGATTTCTAGTAAAACGCGTTTTAAAAGTATAAAAAAAGTTGTCAAATTTTGGCAAACTTCACAATTTTAGGGTAGTCCGATACCTAAAGCTAAGTCCACTTTTATGGCGTTTGTATGAATAAAAGTTTGATGTCCTTCAAATTAATTTTCTTTTGTATCAATCTTATAATTTATGTAACAGTATCTTTAAAGGAGTATTTTAATATAGAAGTGAGAATATCATTATAAAACATGAAAAGCAAACTCTATAAATTCTGAACAATAATTTTCAATTTATAAGCAGGTTTATAAATATTTCGTAGGATATATATATATATAAATAGTTTTGTATTTTGGTCATGTTACCTAAACATTTTTAAGTTTGAAATATTCTATAATTTATTTTTTTAAAGTAACTTTTTCTCTTTGATGTTCTTCTTGGTTCCCTCCAAAAATAAGCCTTAAAACCGCAAAATTTGTATCCATCAAAATTTACTTTGAAATAAAAAAAAGCGAAATCTTTTCCTAAACTAGCAATAAGCCAGATAATTTTTGCTTGCTGAAAAATTGAATAATATTCTCAGAGAATAATAATATCAAATACATATTTAGACGGTAAAAAAAGCATTTAATCTTTACAAAAATTCCGAAAATAGGATCCAAGATTCAGCATTCTTTAACGTGATGGAAGCCCAAAGGGGATTTTATTCAATTTTCTACTAGAAACAGCATCTTTCCCCAGAATAAGGGGGAGGACAGAGAAACGTCGAGTCAGAAGCATGCAATAGCTTCAGACTTTTCTTGAACATTTATCTGGTTTACTTTCAAATCGATTTCAGAAATTTTTCCATCTATTATGAAGCATAAATAAACATACATAAATATCAAATTTATTGAAGTACCAAACTCTTCTCATAGACCGTTTAGCTTTTATGTATCGAAAGCGCTGATTTTGCAACAGAGGACGATTGTTCAACTGTTCTATCGTATGAATTTTCTATTGGAAGTTCCGCGAAATTGATTAGATTATATTTTATTCCGTCGACATTTTTGGAAGGGAAATGCCTTTTGTTGTATGCAGCAAACTCTTTATTTAGTTTTTTGATTTTTTAGTACTGATGCACTTTCTTTGGGTTCATTATTTATTATTGGATGATGCTTTGTAAGAGGATTTTCCTTATCAAATTCCGAAAGTATAAACTTTTACTTTCTGTGTTCTCTTTTCCGGTTTTATAGTTTCACAATATTAATATTTTTAGAACGATTTGTATATTGGGCCCGTATAGGTTTTTGTTAAAAATAATATAAAGTTAGGGAATTTTCTTTTATGTTAAAGGGTTTATTAATTTTTTATATTATATAATAATGCAGGTTGTGGCATTTAAAATAGTCATTGAATGTTGTACGCATGTATTTTGTACCCCTTACTCATGTTTTGAATATCCAAAATGCAGTTTTTTTTCTTATAAAACCGGTTTATTATTATTACCGATCTTATTATTTCTTTTAAATTTACCCTATGGCACTTCAAAGTTTATGGGAGACCTTTATACATACATAAGGGAGCTTTCTCTTCTTTATTTTAAACATATGCGATATTTCTAACTTGAAAAAAAGAATTATATTTTAAGATATTACGTCATGAATTACTGACATCAAAAAATTAAAAATGTTGACTAAATACTATTGAATTGATATTGCATTCATTTTTTAAAAATCCTTCCTTAATTTTGTCGTAGTCAAACCAATATCTTCTATGTGCAAAAAGTATAACTTTGAAATATGAAAATTTGAAATATTTTTATTTGACAATCGAATAGATAATGCACATAGCACATTTTTGGGCGACTACAATTCATCGTATAATGCTAATCACACAGCAGTAATTTTATACGAAAATTTAGTTAGTAAACACTAGTCATGATAATAAAAATGTCGAAATCTCCAAAAGGTGTACGTAGCAGATGTTGGTTTGAATAGAACGATTTGTAATTTTAAAAGCATGATTTATTACCTGTTTATTTTTCTAGTGTTTTAAATTCAAGAATCGTATCTAAATAACAACTTTCATTTAAAAGTATTTGTTCATAAAATAAAAACAATTAACCCTAAAAAATTTTTAAGGTTGCTAAATTTTCTAAACATTTTTTTGAAAACCATTTTAATGAGTTTTCTGAATTTATTTTTATTACTGCATACATCTTATAATTTACCAATTTCAATTAATATACTAATACGATTTAAAACAAATAAGTCCATTTAATCATATATTAACATATTTTTATAAATTATCAAAATGTTATTACTTGTGATTGCAAATAGAATATCCTATTTTCTTTACTTCTGTCTCTCTTTTAGATTAAAACACTAGTGTTATATTGCATACTTTTCAGAAAATATTTAAAAACAAATATTTAAATGAATATTTGTCATCTAAAAGTTAGTTTAACTGGCATCCTATGAATCCACAGCCATTTCTATTAAACAAACAATCAAATATGCCCCAAAGTTCAAAGCTGAATTGCAATAACAACATCTTTCGCAAGAACAAAAGCTTCTTTGCTAAAGCCAAACACCCAATATCGCCAGGAAATTTCAACAACATACCAATAAGAGACGTTTGATTCCAGAGACTCGAGAAACGTTCCAAAAGAATTCTTTCTCGGAGTGTTCACATTCCAACTCATTTTGTCAGATATTTCTCCTGTTCATTTTATGGACAAAACCATCGTTGTGATCAATAATCCTACTTCATTCGCATCTCTCATCCAAAAAGCAATTTTTATCGCAATTCCAGAAGTATGGTAATAAACAGAGGAAGACACTAATATCAAGACAAAGAAACTCCGCATAACAAGGCATTTGAAAGAGGTTTTCTTATTACAGTTGCTTGAATCCCGTCGTATAATTTCACAGCCCCGGGCTTTTAACAGGATATTGGTGTGATGGCAGACGTCCTGTTGGTTGTGTCGATGCTTCTTACTTACTGAGGGCTTTTATAGCTCCGTAGGTGGTGTTTTTACCGCGGCCGGTAATGGTCCAGAATTGATGAGATTTTGGGATATGTTCATTAAATCTCCTGTTTTTATTCACCGCGTGTAATATGCCAGTTCAACCTTCTCGTAGGGGTGTTTATGACGTTTAAAATATAGGAGCTAAAACAGTCTTAATCCATTTTTTCCCTAGAACAATTGTTAGGAATATGAAAAGTATAATATTCAACAGATTTTTTTTCTCTAGTTTATAGGATGGATAAAAGCAGAAACATTTATCTTTTATAGCAGAAAATATATGATGATCCTTTCAGCATCAATGCAAATGTTGAGCGATAAATTTACTTGCTTTTTACGTCTTTGGTTTTATTAAGTTTTTAATAAGCATTCTAGGGGCGTTTTTGAATCTGGGAAATCGCAGTTTAATGAATCTTGATTTTATTAAGTTGTTAATAATCATTCTTAAATGAAATTTACCAAGCGAATTTTTAATTTGACAGAGAGCATAAGGTTTAATTTTGTTGTGTTGTTTTTGCTAATGCCACCTGTCTGAAGGCGTCAGATCGAAGCCCACGAAATTTATCACGCAAAGAGCTAGGTGTACGCAGCCGTAGCTTCCAGCACCATACAGGTGACAGTACAATTTGGCTCGATTTAATCCCAATTTTGAGGAAAAACACCTTGGAGGTGTTCAGGGACCTCTCATCTCTCTTCCCCTTCCATCAACTTCACGAGAGGACTAGCATGTCGATGGTTATTTAAAGTACTCCTATGCCGCAAAGGCACTCCTTATACATTTATAAACACCCATGTCTTCACCGGGATTAGAACCCAGGTCCTATTGTACAGCAGTCAAAGTTATTAATCACTGTTCCAGAAGGGTGGTACATATTGTTTTATTAAAGCAACATTGAAAAATTATGCAGCACATCTTCATAACAATATTTTTTCCGTAAACAAATATTTTAAATCCAATTGTACAAAAAAATATCATAAAGGCATGTAAAATGTTTTTCACATTTTTCCATTATTTAAATATTTATCTTTACTTTTTAGCAGCAGTTTATCATTATTACTTTAAACAATCACTTTTATCGATTAATTGGAGGGGTAGACGGATATTAAAAATCAATATTTTCAAAAAAATTATTTGTTTAAGAAAATCGAGTTTTATCTACCCAGACACAACAATACTAAATAATCTTAAGAGAAACATATCCATAAATCAATGCAAATTATTTTCAAGATGAAATAGAGTTTTAAACCAAAAATGTCAAATGTATAACTATTATCTAGAGGATGTGACAAGTAATCTGTTATTCTTAGTTATAAATGTCTATGTACATTACAATCGAAAATCTACAAAATACTCCATCATATGCTTTCTTATTAACTACTTCCTTTACTATTTCTTATCAACTAATTTACTTACATTAAACAATCAAAACGTCAAAAGAATCATGTATAATTTTTTTTACACCAGATTTCTAGTAGATGTCCAAAAACTTTGAATATATTAAGAACTTTGAATATGCTCTTTCCGTATTTTTTTTACTCATTCAATTTTAAAATTCAAACAGAGAAATTAAAATGAACCTAAGGGAAAACATCTTTCATCATGGTTTAGTAGGAGAACTATGTATATGTAACCAGACATATTATGAATCTATATAGATAGATAGATTCATATGTCTGGTTTTTTTTTTATTGAAAATAGCCTACATATTTACTTTTTTTTTTCTTGGAAGTAAAAAGTAGGACTAGGAACGAAATAAAATACACGCCAATTTGTTTATTAATATAATAAAATTAGTTAACAGTATATTTCATTCGATCTCCTTTTTAATGGAATCAGTTTGATGTAAAATTTTATTTTGATTCAATTGATTCACTTAGAAATATTTCATTCCGTTTCATTTAATCAGATGTCTCACAGCCAATCCTTCCTCGCTATTCACATTTCGATACTGTTTATGAAAATTGCTATGGTTAGAGGTAAATTAAGAAACATTAAATTTCGTACATAGCAGCGTTCTTAAACTTCTTTCAATGGAAATAATGATGTTAAGTGGAGAATTACTGCTCTTCCTACCATAACGGTTTCTCCAACTACTATAATAACTAATTTAATTTGGAATGCAAATTCAGATTTTAAGAAAACTTTAAAGCTTACGAAAGGATTTAGTTGAATTTTTTCTGTAATTTTGTTATATTGGTCATTATTCTCTTAATTTGCTTGTATGAGGCTAACCTTTTTTAATGCTTCTTAAGCCTAGTCTTAACAGTTTTGTTTAAACAGAAAAAAGTATTTTAGTTCTTAGCAGTTTCATGTAAATGCCTGTCTTCACTGTCTTAGAATTGTAATACTATTACAAAATAATTCTAGCACCAGTATTATTTTTCATAGTAATTTTACAAAAGTTGTTACAGTTTTGATAATGACGAAAATTATTAAAAAAAGAAACAAATGACAGTTTATTAGTTTCCACATAATTTATATTTGATTTTTAGAATCGAATTTCTAGGTGAAAAGTAATTTGAAGAAAATAAGGAAGCAATAAAATATACCTTGATTTACAATTTTCCTGATTTTCTATTAAAATAATATTTGAATGTAAAGTAATATATATATTTACCATTTCTGAAAACATATTTTTCAAAGATTTTAATATTTTAAAAGTAGTGTAATCAAATGTGAATTAAGTTTTTGCCATTTAAATTCAATATTCTACACAATGTTGATAGTTTTATTAGTCGATTTAAAGTATTCTGATTATAGATTTATGTTTTGAAAAGATACTTCAGTTTTTTTTAAAAATTATTTAATGAATTAGCTTCATTGTTAAAAATAAATGTGCAGTATTGTCTAACTTCTAACTTCACCCCTATTGCATCTCTTTGGACTAACTAAAATAATATTACTAAACATTTATAAAGTATTTACTACATTATAGCATGAAGTAATTGATTATTTACAAAGCTTCCTTATACTTACACAGTATGAATTACATACTGTATAATGCAGAAGCTCTATTTAAAAAAAGTATATATACAATTATTTTAAAACTATATTTTATATTTTGATGCCCTTTTATATGCGTATTATTGGACCCTTTTTTACCATGAAATAATATAAAAATAATTCCAAATTTATCTCAAAAATCAATACTAACTTTTCTCATTTCTACAAAATAATCATTGTAATTCTTTTCAATGAGCTGCATAGATGAATCAATTTTATCTCAAATTTATGATAATCGTGATTGAATCTACATCATATCTTTATTTCCATTTACGTTCATATTTTAAAAACTGCTGGCATAAGAAAAACGACAAAATAATTCATAAGCAAACAATAATATAAACAAAAAATTCAGGTAAAGGATTTTTTTCGTTGTCTTTAACAAATTCCATTCGATTTTTTCTGAGAATTGCATATATTTGTTGAAGAAGGTAGGTGATATTTGGAAAATATAATACTTTGAATGAAAATATTTGTAAAAATAATCTTTATCGATCAAAATAGGAATCGAAACCTTTCATTAGATTGAATTACTTCTGAATTTCCAACCTAACACTATTTATTCCTTATCACTGCTCCATTTCTAGTTCTAACTACCCCCAAACCTTCAAATTCCTCCCGATTCCAATCTGTATTGCTACAAACCCTCTACGCAAACGCCCATCATCTTCAATACCAAGTCCGAATTCACATCTCTTAATCCTCCAATCCTATGCATTCTTAACCTGCTACGAGATTCTTCAGCAAAAGTGCATGTAAATACACCCGGCCCTCTCCTGGGAATAGAACAAGGCTCAAGTCCAACCCTTCCTTCTTCCTTCCTCACAATGCACTCGAAAAGTCACATGGGTCACTGGCAGTCTAAAGATTCACCTCCGAGTATCCATTTTCGAAAGGAAAGACATGCCGGATTCCTTAAAATTGCAATTAAGCCTTAAGTAGTTTTAAGAGCCAGGACTCGTGGTCTTTTAGAGAAATTCATGAGTCATAATAGAGTCACTACAACTAAGAGAGGAGGCCATTAATGACCAAGTTAAGGGATTTGGTAGGGTATGCATAAACCTAGCGTAAGCATAATTTTCATAAAAGCCTAATGCATGTTGTTTGTTAGGGTATGTGATAAAGAATGGGAACCATTTCAGATGTGGTGTTGTTAGATTTTGGAATATCTCATAATCTAGTAATTGGAGGGTTGTAAAGTTAAATACAGTAATACCCCGATACTCCGAGCGTATACGCGATAGATGTGTCTGAGTGAAAACCGCGTAATTCGGGGTATAATTTCGTATATAAATGCATATAAATTATTTTTAATTGGAGTCGAAGGTGAAAGAAAATCATAATTTAGAAGAAAAAAATGTTTAGTAGATTCTTGTTGTTTCTAATGCCACCTGTCTGATGGTTTCAGATCGAGGCTTACGAAATTCATCGTGGTAAGGGACTAGCTAGACGCCTGTCGTTAGCCTTTTAGCTTTCAGCACCGTGCAAGTTGTGACAGATCTATACGCGTCTATAACTAACCCCTTGGGACTATTCTGGGGTAATAATATTACCAACCAACTTTCACCAAAGAAAGGAAGCGGGATTACTCAAATTAAGTATATTACATAAATTCTGTATTCACGAATTTTGAGAGTTAGTTGATGAGTGGAGGATCGTGAAATTATTAAGTGCAAATTGGAATTTATCAATTGAAGAAGCCTAAGAGAGTATCATTCGACGGGGATTAAATCCGGATAAGGATCGCATTCAAGGCCTCAATTGGAGGACTCAACTTCATAAAAGTAAAGGTATCGTAATCCTTGTTTTAAATAGAAGTTCAGCTTATTAGTGCGTGACGTAGTTTACATTGAGGTTGTATAGATTATCTTGGATTCAGTTCAGGGTCCGTATTATTATATCCCCAGACTAACGAGTCTCACCTTCGCGCTCTGCTATCTGAAAATTTTTCTTAATTAGATTATTATTGTGCTTGCTTGATATTTTTCCGACAATAAAATAATTAGTGAACCATGTCTACTGGTTATTCAGTTCTTCCCACACATCTAGCCGGGTCTAAGGGTAGACAAGGGGGATCAGAGGGAAGCAGGAACCGAAAAGCATTACAAGGTGACAGTACGATTTGGCTCGGTTCATACACGATAGATGGCAACAGCTGCTACGACCTCCCACAAGACTTTCGGACCCACTGATTTAACGAGAAAGTACTCCGTGTGTACTCGGATGGTATTTAGGGACATCGGGCATCAAACCCAGGCCTTCCAGTCTGGCATCCGATGCTCTAATCACTAGGCCAAAAATAGATTCTTAGAAAGCACAAATGCAAAATTTTAAACAGATGTTATTTTGATGTACAACGTTTCATAAAACCTAACAAAGTAGTCTGCCACTCCACAGATTTTTTTTTCACCAGCAAAATTTTTTCGTAGCATGCTAATATTTTTTAACTACTTGTTTTGTTGAAAAAAAATACGTTTTCGTTGGACTCTGTCTTTTCTAATGTTTGCAACCTCTTTCAATTAAACAGAGATCTTCTGTCAAATCCTCAACACCGTCATGTGATTCTTGTATTGAACTGGGTCTAAAAGCTCAAGTTCTTCAATGCCTTGCTCTTGTTCATGTCTTTCTATGAGCTCATTAATTGCAGTCTCATGATTATGAGAATTCAGTAATTCTTGAACGTCATAAACTATCTGCTTAAACATTTATTTGTCTGGCAAGATCGACAGCTTCTTCAATCACACTACCAATTGCATCATAATACAGCATTGATTCTATCTGTTTCAGTGATTAAAAAAAGAAAGGGGAAAAAAGAGGAATCGACGAGATTCGAAAGTCGCGTCACTCCGGATTCCTGTAAGTCGAGGTACTATACTGTAGTGTTCGAAATAGTATCTGCTTCGCGATTAATTGTTCCAGACTTTCGTAGAGAAATTATAACAAAACATATTCTAAAAATTGCATAGATTCAATAAACTTCTATTATAAAGACAGGAGAACTTAGTCAAATATTATGTTTGATAAAGGATGCGTATATATTTTTCTTAAGAAAATATTTTTCTAAAAAAACGTATTAAGTTTCTAAAGTATAAATATAAAACGTATGTGTGAGTGATCTAATTACGATAAATGAGGAGTAGTCGGCAATGCTTCCGTATAATGTATGACTTGTCTTCCCTAGTCAGGGATGTCTTAAGGCATGGACCAAATGGGTCCGGGCCCAGGGCTTAATAAGATCATGATTCGGATAATTTTAATATGGTCAAATATTATTCAAGTACATATTTTCTGAAAAACAGGTAATTTCAAACTGCATGTCAATTGGCAAAAGAGGTAACACTGTATTATTGACTGACCGTTACCGTTATGGTGTCATATTTTTATCGCGAAGTAAGAATCTAAGAATGGATAGAGCACTTTAAACCGCTTTAAACAAGAAAGAGCTTCTTTATGTGAAGACCAAAAATGGCCATCGAATCCAACCCTTGAGGGCAACGTGCAAATCGTTGAGGGTATAGTGATGGAAGGGAGAGCTAGTATCAGGTGCAGGTATCGAACCTTCGGCAGACAAAAAGCAAACCACTGCCCTCTTTTCCTTCTTGGTGCAGATCGGCAATGGAGCTGTCATATTAAACGGTCTACTACACTCCAACAACTACGAGGGAAGACGAGTCATACGTTGTACTGAAGTGTTTTCGACTACCTGTCATTCAGCCCTGGATACTAGCACTGTAGTATCCAGTAGTGGCAGTTTAAACTCATTTTGGGCCCTGGGCGCAGAAGATCTACAGGCCCCTTTGGCACTGGAGGATTGAAATTTATAACCAGCAAATTTAGTTAAGTTCAGCTTATCCGGGCCTTCTGCGCACCTCCAGGCCCCGGAGCCCCAGGCGGCCACCCCAAGTGTCCAATGGATAAACCGGATCTAGTATCCAGGGCTGTAGAAATTGCAAAAGTCCCTTTAATTTTGAATTTCCCTCTTATATATTGAAATGATCAAACTCTTTAATAACTAAACATTCAAGTTACGCCATTTTCCCTCTGTTTAGCCACGTAAATAATTACTCTGTATTTGAATTAATGATCATAGTAATTGTGTTACTCTATTGCAAATCGATTATGCAGAAGGGCGTTTCGTTCCTGTTTTGCTGAAGTACCGCATGCGATCGATCTGCGGATTTTCATCAATTTCATCGAATCGTTTACAATGCCATTTATTCCAGACAGTCTTCTTAGTTCAAAGGGTTAAAAATATCATTCCCTTAAAACATTCCAAAGATTTATTAAAAATACAGAACTTCGGATATTAATTTTGAACATATTCTTCATAACGAGGAATGTGTATATCGAAACGTCTGGAAGTTATACAACTCACAGAACATCCCCTCTCTTAAGTTTGTTTTGTTTTAACCTTATACTAATGTAATAAGCGGAGCTTAAGCACTAAAATTCGTACATATATATTTGCTGCGATGAAAAATATTAAAACCAATGAGTAAAAGACAATAGTAATTTGTACTTTTTGATAAATCTATTATTTTTCTGCAACTTGAAAGTAAACAAAAAGAAATTAATAAATGATTTTATTAATTAGAAGAGTTTTCGGTCATTGTTATCTGTTTTTGCATACAATATGCCTCATTATTTTCAATTTTGTAAATTCAAATTGAGAATAATAACATGTTTGTTTGTAACATCCTGTTTACTAAAAGTATTAACACCAATTTTTTAAAAAAAAATACACATTTGTATGGAAGAAAAGTAATAGATTAATAATCTATACATATATTTTTAATGGATGTTGGTATATATGGCCTCGCTTCACTCCAACACCGTTCAAACCATCTCTATCAAAATTGGCATGTATATGTATTTTTTGTGGAGGTGTTTGTGCGGGGTCCTTTTTTGTTGCATCTCCCCACCAGGTGGCAATACAGCATATCAACTTCAGCAGAGTTCAATCAATGGCCAAATTGCGAACATGGTCACCAAAATGATGCCAAAATGGTAGCCGAAAATGATGACAACTTGCTTTATCATCGACCTTTCGCTTTGTTTCCATTGAATCGTCATTATAATGTAAAGAACGGCGTTGCTCGTGAATATCATATTTTTAACTTAAAATAAATAAAACAGAAAGGAACTTTAACGTATTAAACATCCAGAATATAAATTATTTACACTATTTTAAACTTCCATTATACAAAATTTGTAACAATGTGTTACTTTTGCTGAGCTGATTTCAGCTTTTTTAGGAAGGTGTTTTCAAAAATCGACTCCCAAAGAGGGTCACGGAGCGTTATAAATAAAAAAAAATCCTTTTTATCAGCTATTAGATATACAGACTTAAAATTTAACAAATATGGTTTTTTTGTTTAGCTGAGATATTCAAAAAGCTTTTTTTTTTTTGTGTCTAATTTGAAATTCACGTAAAATTAACTCATTAAAAACTTGTTCCTCCATGAATCTGTATTGTTTAATTTTTCTATTCACCCGTGCGAAGAACGGGTATAAGCTTGTAGATTAATAAAAAGCATAAAAATCATTGATCAATAAAATTTTAAAACCATTGAGTAATTAAAACCGCTACCAAATCTTTCAAAAATACATCTTCTACGCTGCATTTCCATATATTGGCTATTATTAAATAATTACATAATTACATAAAAAACAAAAAAGATCTGATTTAATACAAAATATTCTGATTGATCTACATTATACGTTATTTTATTCCAAACGTGATATTATATTTGAATCCCGATTTAACGAATTCTTTGGGACCAAATAATAAAATCGGGGTTTTAAAAAAATGTCAGTTTTTTCGCGTGCGCATTTACTTTTTAGAATAACTATAATAAATAAATACACACAAAAAAATAGCCATGGTGGGGAAAACTACACACTTTTTATTCAGCATCTAAAAATACTATTAGCGAATTATTAAGAGCTAGTTACTAGGAAATTTTAAAATACTGACTATTGTTTAACAATCTTTTTAACTCCTGACTCGAACGAGCTCTTTTTCGACTTCATGCTGAGGGGAAAATACTGCGTCACTTACATCCTATTTACATGTTTGAACAGTTACCAAACAATGTACAGCATTAGAACATGTTACAACTTTGATAGGAGCTGTATTACCAATTTCTGCCGCGCTTCAAGCATTTTCAAGAACAAGAGTTTCTGCAAAACCACACTTATAATAAACCTCCCTTCTCTCAAGAAGGAAAACACACAACGGGTAAAAACTCTTAAAATATCCCCTATGTTTTGAAGTGAGATGGGATCAGAAAGTAATTTCCTGTCCTATTCAAAACTCATGTGATAAGTTACACTAATGACTCATTTGCATCTGCTAAGTCTAATAATGGGCTGCACCGTTTTCCGTCGAAATTTGCTGCACACAAGAAAATATTTTTTTCTCTTTCGGACCAAAAGGGTTATGTGATTTGAAAATAAATCCATTTTTTTTTCAAATCCAAACTAATAAAAATTTGGGGGATGGGGTGGGTTGAAAAGTTGGAGGGGAGTGAATTAATTTGTTAATTTGAGGTTTATTATTCGCTAAATAGGGGGTCTTGCCTTTATTTTAATCGGAGAAAGAGAAAAATTCGTCAAATCGTGAAATTCGTTCAATAGGGGTTTGTGTGCATTTATGAACAAACAATGCATTTTATTTAAGCTTACCA